>JACEFZ010012827.1:0-59528 GCA_014155875.1 Cepaea nemoralis
ATAAAAAAACCCATTTTAAAAAAAGGCAGTAATGCATGTGTGAGAAGTAAACACGCGTAGTTTGTCTTCATATATTTTATAGGAACATACGTATGCTTTCATTTTGATGTGTGTGTGTGTGTGTGTGTGTGTGTGTGTGGTGTGTGTGTGTGGTGTATATATATATATATATAATATATATATATTAGTTAGTAAGTCGCAGTTCCAACTTCACAGCAACGGGTCATTCCCATTATGCTCCGTTCCTGTGCCAGTGACTATCACACAAAACGCTCCCCACTGCCCAATGTGAAAAGTGGAAAAGGCAAGAGTCTTGACAAACAACAGCCCGCACAGATACACTGTGCATAATGCCGCCGCCAGAATGTCAACACAATAGTCCCCCACAAAACACCCAGTTCATCTCTGATGGAATCGGCAGTCATTTTCCCAACTTGGTGTTTCCTAGATGTTCACCCACACAGTCCACAAAATGCAGTTCTTCGTCGACGGCAGTGGCAGTCAACCAGAAGCCCAGCAGCCACGCATTTCTGCATAAGGCAAGAACCGGTCAACTCTGGGACATAGCCATCTGCCATCACTCCGAACATGCAGTCAAATTCCAAAAAACCTCGGACAGATTCAAAAGCATTTCACACGAAACTCACAGCTCACAGTGTCGCGCCACGCACTCACGTCACTCAGTAGCAGGGCGACGGAACCATATGTATATATATATATATATATATATATATATATATATATATATATATATATATATATATATATATATATATATATATATATATATATATATATACACAGTTTCTGCCTCAGAGCGTATAAAACTTGGACCCATAGCAGAGTCCTGCGAGATTGTTCAGACCAGTTCGTGCCGCGGGAAAATTTCTACAGCGATGGCAGGTTGACACGCGAGTTTTGTGCGCGCCTCGCGCACTGTGTGCGGTTTTTTTACAGTTATACCTGGGATCTCTTCTCGCTAGTTGATCATGCGATTTCCCAGCACACATAAATACAGTAGTAGCAACAATAACAACCCTCCCCCCCCCCCCAAAAAAAAAATGGTCGAATGTATAATAGTATATATAGCGGTCTCGGCTGGCAAAGATTAGTTTCATCTTCGTGCCAGGTCATGCGGGAGTACAAGGAAATGAGCGGGCTGACAAGCTCGCAGGTGAGGCTACTGTGGAGGGCGGACGCGCCATGGACCAGGCTGACATTCTGAATGCTCTACTTTTTTTTTTTTTTTAATTTTTGGGTTTGGCGGTCATCCCAGACAAGCTGGTTCCCCGCTTCCCCCTGTTTTTGGCGTGGACCCTTAGTCCCACTGTGAGCTATTGCCCACAGTGGTCCACCGGGCCCACATTTAAAGTGATGCTTATGTGAGGTGTTTTTTTTTTTTTGATCTCCCGGCCCCCGACCAGACCAGGCGCACTACTGAGGCGGGGGGCAGCAAATGCGTCTGATCTTAGCCAAGGGACCAAGAATGATCATCCCGGCCTCCGACCAGACCAAGCGCACTACTGGAGGCCAGCAAATACACTTGATCTTAGCCAAAAGGCCGAGAAGCGATTCTCGAATGACATTCTGAATGCTCTACGAGAAGTGAGACTTTTGCGAGAACCAAGTGATGACTGTGAATCTACAACCATGGCCAGACTGCGGGAGCAGCAAATTAAAAGAGGGGTGGCCAAACAAGAACACCACGCAGGAAGCCAAAGAAGATTGATAAACCAACACAGAACTGGCGTCGTTAGCCGCTACACGCTGCGGGATTTGCTGAGGAGGGGATCCGAGCACTTATGGACTGAATGGTTCGATGTGCAACGAGGATGATCTGTCGACTAACTAACTAACTAATATATATGAGTAACCATGTATGGGTTATTTGTACCTGTATTTATATTAATGTATACGAATAGTGTTGGTTTGTAGATACACATGTATGTGACATATTTTTGTATATACGAATGCTTTGTGGGAGTCGGCCGCGTGTGTTTTAAACACAGCGGTCAACATAAGGATTTCCAGCGGTTTGCTTTGCTTCCTAGGCAGCCGACACCCACGCCGTGGTAAAACGGAAAGACGGCGTGGGGCGGTCTCTTTGTCGCTTCGCTTATGACACCAACACTTCATGCATGTATATATTGTAGAGGTGAAAAGGAAAACATGGTGTGTGAAAAGAATATAAGTGTGCGAGAAAGATGGGTCTAGGGTAAATAAGGCAGGGAAATCATTACCATATCATTGTGGTTGCCGTCCCCATCATCATCATCATCATCACCACCAACACCACTAACATATGTCGGGCACATTGCCACCTTGACAACAGATGTGTTTACACTGAACTTCCGAGGAGAGAAATGGCAGCGTTGTGGGGTTTGGCCCTTGCGTTCTGCATAGCGGTCAACCTCAGCAGTTTTTTTTTTGTTCTGGTTTCCCCAGTGTTTTACATCGCTTCCTAGGCTGCTGACACCCACGCCGTTACAACGCGTGTGGACGGCGAGAGGCGGAATGGTTGTGGTCTTCACCTTAGACCAGTGGCGTCACTGGGGTTGGTGTCACCCAGTGCGGTAAACTCTTGGTGTCACCCCTCTAGACTTTCACCATGGTCTTCTTCCGAGTGTTCCTGTACCATATATAATCGCATATAGTAATGTTTGTAAAATAAGTCAAAAAGTTAATAAGGACATAAGAAAGAAAACAAATTGAACAATATAACTTCAATACTTCAGGTAAAACATAAATAAAGAACTTCGACAAACTCGGACAAAGTTAAATTTTTGTTAGTTTGCTATGTCTGCTTTGTCAAATTTGCAATTTTTTTTATTTTGGTGTCACCCCTTGATGGTGTCACCCGGTGCGGCCCGCACCCCCCCCCCCCCCGCACCCCCTAGTGACGCCCCTGCCTTAGACACCAACTTTTCATTCTAAGTATATATTATTAGTACGAGAATATGGAAAAAAAACTCTAAGAGTGCGAGAAGGAGAGTTTTAGGGTGTATGAGGGAAGAAACCATCAACTCACCATATTTGTTGTCATCTACATCATCATAATTATCATCATCATCATCATCATCATCATCATCATCATCATCATCATCATCATCATCATCATCATCATCATCATCATCATCATAAATATCATCAATCACTGTCCCTACATAGCAATGCATGCTTAAGTTTTAATTTATTACGCATATTTTATATTATGTAAATAAAATTTGTTTTCTTTTACACCCCTACCCCCATTTCAAATGTAAAAATGTTTGGAATAAATGTTGTTAAATTTTGCGCATATGTCACCTACACTTCCACATGCAACGCTCTGTAAAAACACGAACAATACACATTGCAATGACTTTAACACTCAATAAAAGTTTAAAAAAAAAAGAATATAAATGGGGAATGTGACAGGAGAAATAATCATTCCGACTCGACGAGCTATTGTGAGCAAGTCGCCTAATCAGATAACGCAGAGGATGCCTCGCGTTAAAAGTGCCGCGCAGAGACATGCTCTTTGTGCAGACGGGAAGAAGAAGGCAGAGGCTAGGAAGGCCGCTTCGGCTGCTGAGACTATATCTTCAAACAGCAGTCCGGCACCTACACCAGCTGAAACCGTTCTCGTCGCAGAAACCACAACCGAAGCCAGTAGCAGCCGCGAAGTTATCAACACTATGGAGATGCAGACCAAATTACCAGAGACCTCCACACAGAAGGAAACATCAAACACTACTGTAGACTTCACCGGTAAAATTCTACTCAAGTAAACAAGCGTGGGAGAAGCCAAACTGTCGGCGCTACCAACATACAAGATAATCAGTCTGCTGGGAAGACACAGCATCACCCAGCTGCGCAAGACACCCGATGGAATATTGCCATTGGTCTCCATCACGAAAAATCCAAAGACCACAGCACTGCTACAGAAGATCGCACAAGAGGAGAAGAGCACCATACAGCTTCACCACGGCATAGTTCTAGAAGCCGCCCGGCACTGCACGATGAAACGATGGGTCATCAGACGAGTCCAGACCCATCACTCAAATGACAAGATCAGGGAGATGCTCGTGAAAGAAAACAGGAAACTCAAGATAATCAGTGCGGAGCGGATCATCGGGAAGAACAGCATCCCCTCTACAGTCGTCATTGTTACATCAGAGGACCGAGTGATCCCTCCGTACATCATATGGGGCGGAAAAGATCAAAGACCAGAGCACTACATACCAAGAGTGATGCAGTGCTCCAAGTGCCAGAAATTTTGGCACACCCGGGCCACCTGCAAGGGTGATGTGGAGGGGTGCAGGTATTGCTCTGGTCCCCATAACTACAGTCAGTGCCAACAAGCGAAGAAAGACTCGGATTTCAGGAGGCCTAACAACAACAGAAAGTGCGCCAACTGCCTTGGCAACCATGGCGCCAGGTACATCGGCTTTCCCTGCCATCAAGATAGCAAAGAAGCGATGAAGATAGTCATACAGTCTAACCTGCCATAAAGGGGGGCCAGGAGGCAGTACGAGGCCACCAACCGACTTACCAAGAATGACAAAGCACAATTGAAAGGCCAACTGAAGAACCTGAGAACTCAGTTAAAAAACCTTGAAGAAAAAAGTGACAAGACGCAAGAAACCCAAATAACGGCCGTTCAGCGCATACTGCAAGACCTGGAGCAAGTCCAGCAGAAGATAGAGCAGGATGTTGCTCGAATGGCTGCCATAAAAGCTGACACTGACAAAAATCTGTTGAAGATACAAGAAGAGAGAGCAAAGACAGAAGAAACGCTAAAGCTAATTCAAGAAGAAAGAGAACAGATGAAGCTGCTGAAAACACAGAAAGAACCAGAAAACGCAAAGTCCCAGACAGATGAAGAACCATCAGAAGAAGACTTTGTAATTGAACTGGAGGAGGTCGGCTACCCAGATCAAGACCAATTTAGTCGGGCGAGGGCAAATCGATCCCCACCAAGATCGAACTACAGAGAAGACACACAAATCCAAAGACGAACAAGAAGATTCGAGGAAGTCCCAAGACGTGGAAGGAGGAGAAACAACAGGTGGGACGACGAATGGTAGAGCTCCCTGAAGGAAACAGCACCATATGACGGGGTGGGTACACAATAACTCCAGGCCTCAGCAAGTGCGCGACTCTGTCCAGACATGTAAAACCTTATCAAGACAGGAATGAACGAAATTAACCAATCAGAAGCCAGGAAGCTGATAACAAGCAACCAGATCTACGAAAGATTCAAAACAAGCTACACAATATAGGCCCCAAAAACAACAAGTTATCAAAACAGTTGAACGGGACCATTTGTATCTGAGGTTGAGTTGAGTTGAGAAATAATAACGGTGTATTATCATCTTGCTGTTGTTTAAAATTTAAACATTGAGCACAACCCACTACTGGCAACGCCTAAGGCCTATCCACGTCAATATGGAAGCACTATACTCGAGTTTCGCCCTCGTTTGAGCTCGTCAGTAGTGCATATCCCTGACCGGATCCGGAAACAGTCCCGGATCACGCGTGTGAAGCGGGTGTGTAACCACGCGGCACACACTGGACACACCAAATTATCACAACAGAATATCACAACGCTACCCATCGTAGGCTATGCTCAAGATTGCCCAATCGCCGCAACCGACGTCCGTCAATCAATGGGACCCGAACGATCAGGACTTCTCACTGGCAAGGAACACCAGGCCTCCTAAATCCAGTGAGCAATAATCAATTGATTATGTGGTTGTGTCGGGATCTGAAATTTAAACATTGAGCACAACCCACTCCAATGTATAAAATGTTTGTAATTTTGCACATCTGTCACCTACACGCCCACATGCAACGCTCTGTGAAAACACGAACAATACACTTTGCAACGATTTTAACACTCAATAAAAGTTTAAAAATAGAAAAAAATTAGAATTTAAATGAATAATACTTTGGCTGAAACACTTAAAATACATAGTCATGGATATTGGTTGAATGTGGCGCTCTGTGGCTCACAGTAATATCGCAAACATTTGTGACTAACAGAAATATGTTGTGTATTTTTATATCTGAAGGTATGACTTTATTTCAGAACTAGCTAAGAGTTTCTTTATTTCATTGGGGCTGAAAATGTCAGAGTTGTTCCCTCATACGTAATGTAGATGTTGATGTTTTGTGTATATACATAAAACAGTTTCTACAATGGGGCTCTGGCTCGTCAGGGGGGGGGGGGGGGGGCGGATTTCCCTTGATCAGATTTTTGTACTAAAACTGCAACTGACCAAGCAAGCTGGCAGGGGATTTTCATACTGCTCGTTGAAAAACTAAGAAGTATAATTGGGCACCATTATTAAAAAAACAAACACGTATCAATATTTACTAAGAAAGCACTCTACAACACAATCTTCCTACCAGCTCTATGCTACCAATGTCAAACCTGGACACTGACAAAAAAAAAAAAAAAATCACAACAACAGAAATGAGATTCCTGAGAAGAATATCCAATGTATCAAGAAGAAATAAGATCAGAAATGAAGAAATCAGGACTAAAGTGGGGGTTATAGTAGCACTAGATTTTATTAGAATCAACAAATCAAATGGTTTGGTAATGCAACTAGGTTACCAACTAACAGTATACCACAACAAGCAATGATGTACAGACCAAATGGAAGCAGAAGAGGCTGACCACGTAATCGATGGACGGAGAGAATAGCAGAGGCTATGGGAATCTCGATACATGAAGCCCATAAGCGGGCACTCTCCCGCTGTGTATGCTTCACCTTGACACCGCAAGGTACCGGACGAACAAGATGAGATGAAACGAGACAGTTTGTGTGTTAATAAAGGCCAGATATTCTGCTGTTAAGACTAATAAAATAAGTGACATATTTGCATATCTTGTTGCATGTTGGGTACAACTATATGGTTAAAAAAACAACAAGACCCAGAACAGAACATTGCTATGAGCCTGTGAAGGGCTAGTATTAGCTTCTTGTATTTATAATTTGTTTTTGTACTTGTACACATGATGTCATGGTTTTTGTACTTATACACATAATGTCATGGTTTTTGTACTTATACACATGATGTCATGGTTTTTGTACTTATACACATGATGTCATGGTTTTTGTACTTATACACATGATGTCATGGTTTTTGTACTTATACACATGATGTCATGGTTTTTGTACTTATACACATGATGTCATGGTTTTTGTACTTATACACATGATGTCATGGTTGTTGTACTTATACACATGATGTCATGGTTTTGTACTTATACACATGATGTCATGGTTTTTGTACTTATACACATGATGTCATGGTGTTTGTACTTATACACATGATGTCATGGTTTTTCGTACTTATACACATGATGTCATGGTTTTTGTACTTATACACATGATGTCATGGTTTTTTTGTACTTATACACATGATGTCAGTGGTTGTTGTACTTATACACATGATGTCATGTGCTTTGTACCTTATAACACATGATGTCATGGTTTTTGTACTTATACCACATGATGTAATGGTTTTTGTACTTATACACATGATGTCATGGTTTTTGTACTTGATAAACATGATGTAATGGTTTTTGTACTTATACACATAATGTAATGGTTTTGTACTTATACACATGATGTTCATGGTTTTTGTACTTATACACATGATGTAATGGTTTTTGTACTTATACACATGATGTAATGGTGTTTTGTACTTATACACATGATGTAAGTGGTGTTTTGTACTTATACACATGATATAATGGTGTTTGTACTTTACACAGTGATGTAATGGTGTTTGTACTTATACACACGATGTAATGGTTTTTGTACTTATAACATTAATGTAATGGTTTTTGTACTTATAAACATGATGTAATGGTGTTTGTACTTATACACATGATGTAATGGTGTTTGTACTTATACACATGATGTAATGGTGTTTGTACTTATTACACCTGATGTCATGGTTTTTGTACTTATACCACATGATGTAATGGTGTTTTGTACTTATACACACGATGTAATTGGTGTTTGTACTTATACACACGATGTCATGGTTTTGTACTTATACACATGATGTCATGGTTGTTTGTACTTATACACATGATGTAATGGTTTTTGTACTTATACACATGATGTCATGGTTTTTTGTACTTATACACATGATGTCATGGTGTTTGTACTTATACACATGATGTATGGTTTTTGTACTTATACACATGATGTAATGGTTTTTGTACTTATACACATGATGTCATGGTTTTTGTACTTATACACATGATGTCATGGTTTGTTGTACTTATACACATGATGTCATGGTGTTTGTACTTATACACATGATGTCATGGTTTTTTGTACTTATACACATGATGTCATGGTTTTTGTACTTATACACATGATGTAATGGTTTTTGTACTTATACACATGATGTCATGGTTTTTGTACTTATACACATGATGTCATGGTTTTTGTACTTATACACATGATGTAATGGTTTTTGTACTTATACACATGATGTCATGGTTTTTGTACTTATACACATGATGTCATGGTTTTTGTACTTATACACATGATGTCATGGTTGTTGTACTTATACACATGATGTCATGGTTTTTGTACTTATACACATGATGTCATGGTTTTTGTACTTATACACATGATGTCATGGTTTTTGTACTTATACACATGATGTCATGGTGTTTGTACTTATACACATGATGTCATGGTTTTTGTACTTATACACATGATGTCATGGTGTTTGTACTTATACACATGATGTCATGGTTTTTGTACTTATACACATGATGTCATGGTTTTTGTACTTATACACATGATGTCATGGTTTTTGTACTTATACACATGATGTCATGGTTTTTGTACTTATACACATGATGTCATGGTTGTTTGTACTTATACACATGATGTATGGTTTTGTACTTATACACATGATGTCATGGTTTTTGTACTTATACACATGATGTCATGGTTTTGTACTTATACACATGATGTCATGGTTTTTGTACTTATACACATGATGTCATGGTTTCTTGTACTTATACACATGATGTCATGGTTTTTGTACTTATACACATGATGTCATGGTTTTTGTACTTATACACATGATGTCATGGTTTTTGTACTTATACACATGATGTCATGGTTTTTGTACTTATACACATGATGTCATGGTTTTTGGTACTTATACACATGATGTCATGGTGTTTGTACTTATACACATGATGTCATGGTTTTTGTACTTATACACATGATGTCATGGTTTTTGTACTTATACACATGATGTCATGGTTTTTGTACTTATACACATGATGTCATGGTTTTTGTACTTATACACATGATGTCATGGTTTTTGTACTTATACACATGATGTCATGGTTTTTGTACTTATACACATGATGTCATGGTTTTTGCTACTTATACAACATGATGTCATGGTTTTTGTACTTATACACATGATGTCATGGTTTTTGTACTTATACACATGATGTCATGGTTTTTGTACTTATACACATGATGTCATGGTTTTTGTACTTATACACATGATGTCATGGTTTTTGTACTTATACACACGATGTCATGGTTTTTGTACTTATACACATGATGTCATGGTTTTTGTACTTATACACATGATGTCATGGTTTTTGTACTTATACACATGATGTCATGGTTTTTGTACTTATACACATGATGTCATGGTTTTTGTACTTATACACATGATGTCATGGTTTTTGTACTTATACACATGATGTCATGGTTTTTGTACTTATACACATGATGTCATGGTTTTTTGTACTTATACACATGATGTCATGGTTTTTGTACTTATACACATGATGTCATGGTTTTTTGTACTTATACACATGATGTCATGGTTTTTGTACTTATACACATGATGTCATGGTTTTTGTACTTATACACATGATGTCATGGTTTTTGTACTTATACACATGATGTCATGGTTTTTGTACTTATACACATGATGTCATGGTTGTTGTACTTATACACATGATGTCATGGTTTTTGTACTTATACACATGATGTCATGGTTTTTGTACTTATACACATGATGTCATGGTGTTTGTACTTATACACATGATTCATGGTTTTTGTACTTATACACATGATGTCATGGCGTTTGTACTTATACACATGATGTCATGGTTTTTGTACTTATACACATGATGTCATGGTTTTTGTACTTATACACATGATGTAATGGTGTTTGTACTTATACACATGATGTAATGGTGTTTGTACTTATACACATGATGTAATGGTTTTTGTACTTATACACATGATGTCATGGTTTTTGTACTTATACACATGATGTAATGGTTTGTGTGCTTATACACATGGTGTAATGGTGTTTGTACTTATAAACATGATGTAATGGTTCTTGTACTTATACACATGATGTAATGGTTTTTGCACTTATACACATGATGTAATGGTGTTTGTACTTATACACATGATGTAATGGTTTTTGTACTTATACACATGATGTAATGGTTTTTGTACGTATACACATGATGTCATGGTTTTTGTGCTTGTACACATGATGTCATGGTTTTTGTACTTATACACATGATGTAATGGTTTGTGTGCTTATACACATGGTGTAATGGTGTTTGTACTTATAAACATGATGTAATGGTTCTTGTACTTATACACATGATGTAATGGTTTTTGCACTTATACACATGATGTAATGGTGTTTGTACTTATACACATGATGTAATGGTTTTTGTACTTATACACATGATGTAATGGTTTTTGTACGTATACACATGATGTCATGGTTTTTGTGCTTGTACACATGATGTAATGGTTTTTGTACTTGTACACATGATGTAATGGTTTATGTACTTATACACATGATGTAATGGATTTTGTACTTATACACATGATGTAATGGTTTTTGTACTTATACACATGATGTGATGGTGTTTGTACTTATACACACGATGTAATGGTTTTTATACTTATACACATGATGTAATGGTTGTTGTACTTATACACATGATGTAATGGTTCTTGTACTTATACACATGATGTAATGGTATTTGCACTTATACGCATGATGTAATGGTGTTTGTACTTATACACATGATGTAATGGTTGTTGTACTTATACACATGATGTAATGGTTTTTGTACTTATACACATGTAATGGTTTTTGTGCTTATACACATGATGTAATGGTTTTTGTACTTATACACATGATGTAATGGTTTTTGTACTTATACACATGATGTAATGGTGTTTGTACTTATACACACGATGTGATGGTGTTTATACTTATACACATGATGTAATGGTTTTTGCACTTATACACATGATGTAATGGTTTTTGTATTTATACACATGATGTAATGGTTTTTGTACTTATACACACGATGTGGTGGTGTTTGTACTTATACACATGATGTAATGGGTTTTGTACTTATACACATGATGTAATGGTTTTTGTACTTATACACATGATGTAATGGTTGTTGTACTTATACACATGATGTAATGGTGTTTGTATTTATACACATGCAATGGTTTTTGTGCTTATACACATGATGTAATGGTTTTTGTACTTATACACATGATGTAATGGTTTTTGTACTTATACACATGATGTAATGGTTGTTGTACTTATACACATGATGTCATGGTTTTTGTACTTATACACATGATGTAATGGTGTTTGTACTTATACACATGATGTAATGGTTTTTGTACTTATACACATGATGTAATGGTGTTTGTACTTATACACACGATGTGATGGTGTTTGTACTTATACACATGATGTAATGGTTTTTGTACTTATACACATGATGTAATGGTGTTTGTACTTATACACATGATGTGATGGTGTTTGTACTTATACACATGATGTAATGGGTTTTGTACTTATACACATGATGTAATGGTTTTTGTACTTATACACATGATGTAATGGTTGTTGTACTTATACACATGATGTAATGGTTTTTGTGCTTATACACATGATGTAATGGTTTTTGTACTTATACACACGATGTGATGGTGTTTGTACTTATACACATGATGTAATGGTTTTTGTACTTATACACATGATGTAATGGTTTTTGTACTTATACACATGATGTAATGGTTTTTGTACTTATACACACGATGTGATGGTGTTTGTACTTATACACATGATGTAATGGGTTTTGTACGTATACACATGATGTAATGGTTTTTGTACTTATACACATGATGTAATGGTTTTTGTACTTATACACACGATGTAATGGTTTTTGTAATATAGTCAGTACTCTTTGTCAATCGAGGGTTGACCTTGGCCTAGCCAGGCACAGGTAAATTCTTTGTACTGACCTGGTAGATCCGGTCCAGTTAGCAGCCCAAGTAAATTCTTTGTACACGCAAACAGCCAAGGCCACAGGTGTAGCTAACTTCAAACTGCTCTCTCTCTCTCTCTCTCTCTCTCTCTCCTTTTCTCTATCTCGCGTACACGCTCAAGCAAGCGATGCTTACTGCGTGGTCTAACGGTTCGAAATTTGTAGATACATACAAAAGTACCATTTTCAGGAAACAAAAGTGATTCAACAATAATGTTGACACATAAGTGGAATGAGAATGCTAAAGTGTGAAAGGTTTTTTGTAAATGGTTTAGCTTGCATGGGAGCGAACGATTACTCAACCATCATCGTCAACAGTTAATATGTATGTAGTTACACCATGCCTAGACTATAATGTTGCCACACGTATATGAATGTACACGCTGTATTTGCTAATGTAAAAAAACATTTTTGTATATAATAAATGTATATATATAATTTTTTTAAATATATTTGGAAGCCACAATTTAAATAGAATAAAAATGTAAAGATTATTGCCCAAGATCACGGAATTCCATGTACTATTATCTACATAAAAGCAAGAGATAGATCGAACACAGAATGTGTGTGTGTGTGGTGTGTGGTGTGTGTGTGTGTGTGTTGTGTGTGTGTTGTGGTGTGTGTGAGAGAGAGAGAGAGAGAGAGAGAGAGAGAGAGAGAGAGAGAGAGAGAGAGAGAGAGAGAGAGAGAGAGAGAGAGATGGACAGGTGTAACATGCATTCGACTTGTGGAGATGGAAATGAAACGAGGAATGTGTTTTATGTGCACTATGCCATAAATGTTATATTATCATAACTGTATATGCATGTATTTGTTTTATTAACGCTTGTGACACATAACATTAACGAACGGCAACGCTCTGTAATATACACAAACAAAGAAACACACCTTGTAAATATACATTACTTTGTATGAAATAAACGTTTTAAAAATTTACAAAAAAAAAGAAGCCACAAAGGGATCCTCGAGTTAGCTCGAGAGATGGAATAAATCATTTTCTGTCGTATTGGCTTTCGGTCTCCCTCATAGAAGGGGATCGATATGACTGGGGTTTGATATCACTCACTCACTCACACACACACACACACACACACACACCCGGTCGGTTCGTTCACATCGGATCGGTTCAGGTCGCGCCGAGTTCCGGTCCGCCCCGGTTCGCACCGGGCCGGGTACGGGGGACCTGGGTAGGGGGTAATCATGGACCGGAAGTAGTCATCAGGACAACCGGAAGTGGTCACCCAGACCCAAGAAAATAACCGCCAAATTTTTTTTTAAAATGCGGTCCCCGAAGGATCCGCTTTTTGACGTCAGAGCAAAGGATAATGACTTTTTATATAGTAAAAAATGATGTCGCCACGAAGGACTAAGTCCTAAAAATATAATCAAATTGCGTGTCTCTTACTACTCACGGAGTTCGCTCTGGAATAGTTGTCAGGGGGATGGGTACCAACTGTGGGCAGATTGGTGGTTTCTCTGCAGAGTCGTTTGGCTTCTTTTCAACCGCCCCATAGCTAAGTTTTCAAATCTGTTCTTCATAGGGTGGCCTGACAAGCTGAGGAACGTTTCTGCTTGTATTAGCGTTTTCGTATCTCTGCGCTCTCTCAGTGCTTGTGTTCTCCCCCTCCATCTTCTCCATCTCGACTATAGGGATTGATCTCATCCCTCCTGTGGTGACTCTAAGTGCTTGATTTTGCACCTTGTCAAGCTCTTGTAGTGTGGTTTTGTAGTAATTGATCAGATGTAGGTCTGTATTGCCTGTCTTAAGTATAAGTGTCTGATGCTCATGTAACCTTCCATGTAAACTTCACTTTGGGAGGCAGTGATGTTATTTTTTACAAGGGTCAGTATCCCACCCTTTCGCTCGTCCTTTCGGTCAGATCGGTAACACTGGTAGCCTCTGATTTTGAAGGCTATATTTTCGTTGAGGTGAGTTTCTTGCAAGCAACAGACGTTTACTTTTTCTTGATCCAAGATGTTTTCTAGTTCTATTTTTTCATTGCTCATTTCCTCCGCATTCCAGTGCATTATTTTTAGTCTTTGTTTGGTATGGCCAGACGCTCTATTCTCAGGTCCCCTGGTTCCACAGGACATCTGAGAAGGACCTCCAGTTGTTTTGGTTGGGCCCTTTTGAGGTATAGGGCCCGGCACTGCATCAGCCTGGGGGTCCAAAGCAGGGCGAGCACCATAACATTTTGCAGTAGTCGACATATTTAATGGCGTGATTGCGTGGCATCCTGATTTCTGTGGTGCGCCTCCTGGTTGCCCCCGTCTTCAGCACCTTTTCTTTGCTAGAGCAGACTGTGGTCTTATTCGAGTTTAGATGTGTAAGCATGCACACACGTGTCCGCATGCATGTACGTACGTATCCATATAGAGCGTTCTTGTTATTTTTCAGTGCCACAGACTCGCCGCCACCCCTTCTCCTGTTAGTTAAAACAGGCCTGCAGCGTGAAGGCCAGGAGTTGGACTTTTGCTGTAGGGGCAGTGAATGCACGAGCTATGGGATATTTTTTGCAAGGTTTTGAACTCACCCCAACTCAGCACCCCCGGCTACATAACAGCAACATTTGGAACCCCACAAACAACTAAAAATGCCAGAGTTGACTGTGACGTCCTGTAAAGGACATGCAACTATGAACTAACCAGCTATTGGGACAACTTTGCCATCTACATACTTGGGGTATGCTGAGTGACAGACCAGGGACAATTTTGAGAAACATGCACACAGCAACGCTATTTCGTTTGGCAGATGACATGTGATGGGAGTTTGAAGCAAGCTATCATACAGTAAGATTCTCATTGGGTGGACATGCTTGCTTGCTTGTGTTCGCTGGCTGTGATCTCCAGCACGAAGTCCTGTATCTCGGATGAAGACGTCCTGTTGTCCAACATCAATGTGATGTCATACAGGACCTGATGTTTGCGTGAGTATCCTTGTCCCATGTCTGGCTTATTGGTGTGCAGACTGGTGGTTCCTCGCCGTGCAGGCAGACACTCTCCGACTTCAGGAGGAATCAACGATCTTACTGACTTTAGCCAGGACCCCGAAGGGACCTGTTGCCCAGGATGCTCGGCGAGGACGCGTCAATAGGTCTTGGTCAGTATAGAACCCAGCCCTGGTGCCTTGGAAACACCTCTGCATCTCGGGTGGACATTTAAGCCTGTCATTTAATTGGAACAACATTCAACAGATATTTGAACCAGCTGTGGCAAAGGCGACGACCAGGGAACGCAGAGACATGGTGGTTCAACACACCCACCAACCCAACACCCCACTCAACCAACCAATCATACATGACTGGTATTTCACAAGCACAACACACACAACAAGGAAGTCTGGTAAACATGTAAAGAGCTTTCTATATTCATTACATCAGATGTGGCCATATGTATCAGTTTATGACAACCAATAAGAGATAGCATGCTGTATCAAGAGATCCAATTTTACAGGCAAGAAACAATTATACAAGTAATTGAATGCTTCATCATTTACAAGCAAGTGTGTGTGTGTGTAGGACATGAAAATATCCTCAACATTAATATGTTATGTCCATGAATGTCTTTCCCTTACATAAATTTGCATGAACATCTCTCCATCTCTCTCTCTCTCTGTATGTGTGTGTGTGTGTGTGAGAGAGAGAGAGAGAGAGAGAGAGAGAGAGAGAGAGAGAGAGAGAGAGAGAGAGAGAGAGAGAGAGAGAGAGAGATGAACATATCTTCAACACTCACATGTTGTTATGTCTCCATGAATGTCTTTCCCTTATAGAGATGTGCATGAATATCATATCTCTCTTTCCCCCTCCCTCCTTCTGTGTGTATATATATATATATATGTATGCATATGTATTTAATATATATATATATATAAATATCTCGATGTACATGGTTTCACTGTATACATATGACAGTGTAAAGTACGTTTATTTTCAATATAAAACTTACATATGTGAAATTATTAACCTCCCCCGCAAAAAAAATTATGAAATAAATAAATATCAGACTTTCTTCCCCTAAAACAAAGACATGCAAGAAGTAAAAAGAAACAATACAATTAAAATCACAACTAAATTGTAATAAAACAAGAGGGAAACATAGTACCTTCATACCACAGATTTCATGTGTAGCTATCTGCTCCACTATACAGCATTCTTACAAATGAAACAGACAGGTTAAATAAGAATCAAAATGATTGCAGATCCTAACACTCAACACATGCAGCTTTGTATGGATCCCAGGAGCACAATTTAACACAAGTTATTGTTGTAGATGGCGTGCTAGTGAAGCTGATAAGGAACTGTGCTCGAGTTTAAAGCAAGCGTACGGAAAAAAAATAATCCCCATGAGCATGGTCGTATGGATGTTCTGTGCCTGGGCTCATCACTTGCTAAAATGAAGAAAAGACTGACCGTCTATAATCTGTGCATTCAGTCCTACAAAATTTGATGGTGCTGTCACATTACAGACTTCAGAAAGCTTCATATCATAGATTCCTACATTGCACATGTCAGTTGTTCTTGATATCCTTCTGCAGATTCCTACATTGCACATATGTAATTCACATACAGAAAACTTGCAAAGTTTCACTTCAAACCTATATATCGCTCATGTCAATACCTTAAATAGTTTTGGCTACATAACATGTTAGCACTGTCTATTTCATTTGCAATAATTATATATATTAATAAATAACCTTCTTGCACTTTTATTGAAATCTGGCAGAGAATTAGAGATAACTGAGTTACAAAACCTGCCAGCTTACTGCAGATTACAAGCCAAGGTTTTAAATAAATGTGACCTCAGACAAATAATAACCCTTTGTCCTACCAGGGATGAGAAAAGTTTCCTGATCTACGGGACCATTCACCTAATCATTCAGCTCGTTATTTACACCAACAGAAAATATGACTTCAGAGCTCGACACACACAAAATGTAACATTTTCAACAGGTTTTCATCAACAAGTTTGAATTTCTGTGAGTCTCATGTTTACTTAAAAAGTCGCTTAAAAAAAAACTTTACTGATCTCAATGTGTCACATTAACTTTCTTTTGATCTTAGATTGAAGACGGTTTTCCCCATCTATTGATAGTATTTCGACACAAACAAACACAAGCAACAATAACACATATATCTTCAAAGTTCCATAGACACAGCACTGGACCAGTTTTCTTTATCTGATAATATTTTCACACGTGTGCTGTACTCATAGCTGTTGTTGCAATAGTTGATTAATAGATAAGCTGTTAATGTAGGTATATATACAATCAATGATTAACATATATGCTGTAAGCACAGGTATAGATACAATCATTGATTAACAGCTGTGGGATACACTGAGGAGGGGATCCGAGCACTTATGGACTGAATGGTTCGATGTGCAATGAGGATGATCTGTCGACTAACTAACTAAATATTGATTAACATATATGCTGTAAACGTACGTGTATATATATATACAACCACAACAACAAATACAATCATGAACTGGTATATATATTTATATGCTGTAAACACAGCCTTCATAAAATCATTGATTGACACATGTGCTGTAAACATGACTGTACATAAAACAATGAAATAACTAGCAATGTACATAAATGCATGAGGCAATTACATGTTTCGGGAGGAGTTTCATGAATACAGAAACAGTGTGAGAAGGGTACCAGATGTGGGGGAGGGAGAGAGATAGCTGAGAGAGGGAGAGAGAGAGAGAGAGAGAATGATTTTTATAGCAATCAAGAATATGAGTAAAGTGCAGTGAAGTAAAGGTAAGGTAAGGTAGAGTGAAGTGAAGTGAGGTAAGGTAAGGTAAAGTGAGGTAAGGTAAGGTAAAGTGAAGTAAGGTAGATTGAAGTAAAGTAAGGTAAGGTAGAATGAAGTGAGGTAAGGTAGAGAGAAGTGAAGAAGGTAAGGTAAAGTGAAGTGAAGTAAGGTAAAGTAAAGTAAAGTGCAGTAAGGTAAGGTAAAGTAAAGTGAAGTGAGGTGAAATGAAGTAAGGTAGAGTGAAGTGAAATAAAGTAAAGTAAGGTAAAGGAAAGCAAAGTAAAGAACCCCTGTTCATGCCACAAAGTATATTGAGTATATGTTACTAGCCTTGTATTTTTAGACTAATCGATACTCAATAGGTGATGTGTTCAATATCAAAACAGCCACCTTTTCTTCTCCAGACAATTTCTGGCACCTACGTAAGGTTGGGTTGACTCGGAAGCCCAAGTCAAAAGGAAAAAAAATTCCCCGATCTGAAGGAAGAATCGAACATACGGCCACCAGGCAGGTTGGCTAGCCACTGCAGTCCCCCCAATCAAGAATACAGAGAGTTTACAAACATTATCGCCAAAAGTAAAGTGAAGGTTATTTCTGTATGCATTTGATATAATGTTAATAAATACAGAGATAGACAATGATATTTCTATAAATTGCCAAATATTTCTTATCAGTAAAAAAAATTGGTGAAAAGATTGTTTCATGATAAAACTGCAGCAAATAGAAGATAATGTACGTGTTGGAAGATACAACATTAATTACAATTACATTACATTATTAATGTACAGTTTTAAAAAATGACGTAAATTCTGTGAGAATTATGCCAGGTCCTTATACACCACTCACAACCTACATTCTGTAACAATTATATGTAAATTCACTGTATATAACACATACTGAGATACAATTATATGTCATATCCGTATAATAATAAATAAATAAATTGTCCCAGAGCAGTATCCAGCTAAGGGCCTGCGATGTGATAACACCGTCACATTTTGTGATGAGCCCAGGCACCAAACCCTCATGCATTACCAGCACGCTCGCCCAAATCCTATGTCTACATATATTCTCTTATTTTAATGTTAAGAATATGTTCACTGCATTTAGAGCACATAAATGTTGTGACAATTATATGTTATACATCAAACATAATCCATATTTATGTTGTGGCCATAATTTGCCAATATCTATGGCACTCTATATGTAATTCACATATACAGCTGTGACAATTGTTTGTCAAATCCATGTGCTCTATACGTAACCTACAAATATGACCATAACAACTATATGTCAAATCTATGTGCTCTATATGTAGCCTACAAAATATGACCATAAAAACTATATGTCAAATCCATAAGCTCTATATAAAACCTACAAATATGACCATAAGAACTATTTGTCAAATTCATGTGCTCTATATAAAATCTACAATTATGACCATAATATTAAGAACTATTTGTCAAATCCACGTGCTCTATATAAAATCTACATACGAGTATATGACTGACAATTATTCGACTAGACATCTGAACCCATACCTTAGGATCAGGAGGGGGTGGGGGGTATACCATCCCTTGTCCTATCTTTCTGAAAATCCAAACAGGCACCATGTGAGACCAACCTGGGCTGTGCTGGAGCCAGAGATAGACACTGCACACTCTGACCTACTTTGCCCAAATACTATGAGTTGAAAAACAAGTAACAGACCCTCTTAACATGTCTTAAGGTATACTGTGTATATTGTGCCAGGCCCATATTTTTCAGACTAATGGGCACTCGGTGCGTGATGGGGTCGGCGTTATGCCGCCTGCATTCACGTCTCACATTTCCTGGGACCCATTTTAGCCCGGGTCGACCTGAGAACCCAAGTCAATTTTAAAAATCCGCAGTGATGTGGATCTGAGCACATGCCATTTTGGGCTGACAGGCAAGCGTCTGGCCACTATCCTACCATGACTCCCATGCGAGTTCAGGGATACTATATCTGCAGACAAAGACAGAAACTGTCACTGGTGTGGATGTGTGGTAGTTTGACTGGGATCATATTGTGATATCCATGTTGCAACTGCCTGTTTGGCTTGTGTGGATATCTGAACTATTTTGTATTACTGTGTCAGTATAATATGTTCATCGTAGGTCAACGTGGCCAAATGGATAAGAACATCTGGTCTGCTGATGCCGAGGTAAGGGGTTCAACCCCTACACTGGACAGTTGAACTAAAATGTTGACCTATCGTTCTTGACTTCGGGATGTTAATTACAAGTACCTCTGAAGTCGGAGTGGGTTCACCTGATGGCGAAGGACACTGTTAATAGGGAAAGCTAATCCACACACAAAATTCAGTCCACCACTACTAGAGGTAGTGTGTGTGGATTACACTTGTTCAAAACCAGCAAGCGCAAAAGAAAAATATGTTCAGAATCCGTTGTCATGACCTGAGTGAATACAATTGTTTTACCACGTGATGATTGTCCATCAAGTATGATGATGACCATTAATTTTATCCAGTGGGGTTGAAAGTATGAAGTCGTGAGTTCTAAGATGGCTGGTAAAGCCTATTTTGGCTCAAAATGTTCTTTGACAATGTGGGCAAAGAATGTTTGACATTCCAGGAGGAGGATCTCCTGCAGCTAGGAAAGAGGTAATTTGTCAGGTGAGAGCATCACCGAGCAGCATGCCTCAGACACTGAAATTCTTTGGCTATTTTAGGCATCACAATGGCTAAGAGAGAACACTCATGGAAGGCATGGTTGCTGGAAAGAAAGGCAGGGGATGCAAAGCACAAAGATGGGAGCTCGGTGTTCTGGATCAACTCTGCTGATGATACCCCTCCACCTCAGTCCATCCAGCAACATGACTTTCTGTCTGTCCCTGAACCTTCTACGACTGATCTTCCCAGTAATCACATTTCCCCAGTGCCTCTCTTCTCATCAAATGACTAAAGAACAGTGTTTCCCTAACACCTCTCTTCTCATCACATGACCAAAGAACACTGTTTCCTTCTTTATTACAGTTGTATGTAACATTCTACTTTCATTAGTCTCTTCCAGGCAATCGTTATTATGTCCAGGCAATCGTTATTAGATACTCTGGCAGTCCCACAATCAGCAGTTGCACCAAGATATTTAACGGCATTTAAGATGTCTGTTCAGTCCACTGATACTGCCCATACAACACAGCTTCTGATAGCAGACAACTGCAGGTGGTCAAATAATTTCAATGTAGCCAATAGAGATCTGAACTGCGAGGATTCTGACCAGTAACAATGAATGGAATGGTACACTCTTGTGATGTCCTGAGAGTGATCATTCAACAGACAAGTACTTCAATGCCTTGATTCCGTACTTCTTGGATAGATCTCTCTGGAACTCTGCTTTGAGTACCTTCAGGCATCTGTGGACAAGATGAAAGAATATGCGAGTCTGTTGTAAATATCAAAGTCAAGGCAATACCTTGAAAGATAATGATGTCTGTTGAGTGTATGGGGGGGGGGGGGGGTTTAGAGGAAGAGCATGTGTGTGTGTGTGAGAGAAAGAGAAAGTGTGTGTGAGAGAGAGAGGGAGGGAGAGAGAGAGGGAGTGTGTGAGAGAGAGAAAGTGAGAGAGAGAGGGGAATGGAGGGAGAGAGAGCATGTGTGTGTGTCAGAGAGAGTGTGAGAGAGAGTGCATATGAGAGAGAGAGAGCGCTAGATAGAGAGAAAGAATGCATGTGTGTGAGAGACAGAAAGGTGTTAGATCTTCACATATACTAAATCACAGTAAAATCAAGTGGGATAATCAGGAATCTTTCTTACCGCCTCCACTTCACAGATAATGTAAATATATTCTGGTACACATTTTATAAGGCAGGGTTGACCCCAGGGTTTCACTAGACAGAAACAAAGTCAGTAATAAGCTGGGGTGATCAACAAGAATGCTTCCCAGAAACATTATCCTTTCTGTTCTTAGAATTGAAGTCACTCTTCTTCTTCTGTCATCTCTTTGTCTTCCCATTGCTCCTTTTTCACAAAATTTGTCATTTATTTTACAAGTTTATTTCTCCTCCTAACAGACTCAAAAAATCTCAACTGCCTCTAATTTTTATAATCAAATTACGATTTTCATTTGTTTCTTGAAAGTTTATTGGTTTTTTTGTCCACCCTTGATATTGCAGTTTCCTAAGAAAGCACAATTCCGCTGCTATTAACAGCACATGAATTGATTCCACTGGGAGATCGGGAGATGTGCAGAAGCTTGACTGCCTTTACCTGGTGGCTAAGAAGTTTATAACAACGATATTGATACTGCCTTAATACGGAAGGATGTCATCATCTCATCTCATCATGTTCCTCTTGTACCTTGCGGAAGGATAACAAACCAAATAAGGTCAGGAGATCAATATGGCAGAATGGATAAGAGCGCTTGTTCTGAAAGATCCAGTGTGCTGATGCTGAGCTTGCAGGTTCAACCCCTACACCAACCGGTCAATTGGACTAAACTATTTACTTCTTGTCTTGATTTGGAGATGTAAATTACAAGTACCTCAGAAGTCAGAGTGCATTCGCCTTATAGCGAGGGACACTGGTAATAGGGAAAGCTAATCCACACGCAAAAATATCAGCCCAGTGCTCTAGAAGCAGTAGCGCATCTAAGGAATACACTTGAGTTCAAAGCGTGTGAACAGAAAAGTCTTTTTTATTTAAATTAATGTTGTAATAATGATGTACCACAATTATAACTTAAAATTAATGTTGTAATAATGATGTACCACAAATACAACTTAAAATTTATGTTGTAATAATGATGTACCACAAATATAACTTAAAATTAATGTTGTAATAATGATGTACCACAAATACAACTTAAAATTAATGTTGTAATGATGATGTACCACAAATACAACTTAAAATTAATGTTGTAATAATGATGTACCACAAATATAACTTAAAATTAATGTTGTAATAATGATGTACCACAAATATAACTTAAAATTAATGTTGTAATAATGATGTAGCCTCAAATATAAACTTAAAATTATGTTGTAATAATGATGTACCACAAATACAACTTAAAATTATGTGTAATAATGATGTACCACAAATACAACTTAAAATTATGTTGTAATAATGATGTACCACAAATCTAACTTAAAATTAATGTTGTAATAATGATGTACCACAAATACAACTTAAAATTAATGTTGTAAGGATGATGTACCACAAATACAACTTAAAATTAATGTTGTAATAATGATGTACCACAAATATAACTTAAAATTAATGTTGTAATAATGATGTACCACAAATATAACTTAAAATTAATGTTGTAATAATGATGTACCGCAAATATAACTTAAAATTAATGTTGTAATAATGATGTACCGCCAAATACAACTTAAAATTAATGTTGTAATAATGATGTACTGCAAATACAACTTAAAATTATGTGGTAATAATGATTGTACCACAAATATACACTAAAATTAATGTTGTAATAATGATTGTACCGCAAATATAACTTAAAATTAATGTTGTAATAATGATGTACCTCAAATATAACTTAAAATTAATGTTGTAATAATGATGTACCACAAATACAACTTAAAATTAATGTTGTAATAATGATGTACCACAAATACAACTTAAAATTTATGTTGTAATAATGATGTACCACAAATATAACTTAAAATTAATGTTGTAATAATGATGTACCACAAATACAACTTAAAATTAATGTTGTAATGATGATGTACCACAAATACAACTTAAAATTAATGTTGTAATAATGATGTACCACAAATATAACTTAAAATTAATGTTGTAATAATGATGTACCACAAATATAACTTAAAATTAATGTTGTAATAATGATGTACCACAAATACAACTTAAAATTAATGTTGTAATAATGATGTACCACAAATATAACTTAAAATTAATGTTGTAATAATGATGTACCACAAAAATAACTTAAAATTAATGTTGTAATAATGATGTACCACAAATATAACTTAAAATCTAAATCCCTCTAGGAATTAGGTTGGAGTCTGCGGATAATAAAATACTTGAACCCTGTGTCTGAAACATGACCAACTGAGTCTTATCTTGACTGAGTACTATTCCAATCAACCAAGTCCTATTCTGACCAACCGAGTCCTACCCTGACCCAACGATTCCTACCCCAACCAATCAAATCCTACCCCAGCCCACCGAGTCCTACCTCAACCCACAGAGTCCTACCTCAACCCACTCTGACCCACCGAGTCCTTCCCCAGCCAGCCTGTGTGTGTAGTGCTGAATCATGACCTGGTTACATTCTGATATGCCTGTGTGGAGATGTGAAATCCACTAATGGACTTGCACATCCCACTGAGCTTGCAGAAGGGAAGGATCCCACTGAGCTTGCAGAAGGGAAGTAAAGACCTACAACACAGTTCCCATGAAGACAGCACTCTGGTAGCATGTTGGGGGGAAATGATCTACACCAACCTCACTCTGATAATTGGAGTCACATGATCTAAATGGCAATGCATCGGACTTAACATTTAAAACCCAGTCTTCTAGTCATCAACCAACGTAACAATCAAAGAGCAGAAATGATTCTTCTTCTTCTTCTTCTTCTTCTTCGTTCATCCGGAGTTTTTTTCCGGATGTGATTGCGTTGTGCCTGTTTACAGCAGAGCTGCGTTCTTGCGCCGTTAGGCCGACACATCCGACTTCTGCGGGCATTTGTTGACCGGGTTAACCTTCCCGGGGGTTTCTTAGGACGTTTGACTCTCACTGTTGTGGTGTTATCCCCCATCCCAGCTGGTCCATATAGAACAGCCAAAGATCCTGGTCAGCCCTCAAGGGAAGGCAGGGGCAGACCATGGGCATTCCCCGCCATCCAAGGAGGCTTCCATACTTGCAGAGCCGATATATAGCGCTCTGGTACTGGGCTCACCCAAGGAATCGTCACGTCCTGCACATGGCTGCTTAGCCTCACTTCCGTATATTGGGCCTTCCGTTCACCATAGGCTGTTCTTCCGGAAACCATAAGTATGCAGTCTGCAGATGACATCCACACAGTGAGCTTTCGATTCGGACTTTCCATGTAATGGATTTGCTATCCAAGCAATATTCCATTTCGTGCCACTAGGACACTTTTCCACCTTTTATGAAGTCCACACAATGGGCTTTTGATTTGGACTTTCCACGTAATGGATTTGCTATCCAAGCAATATTCCATTTCATGCCACTAGGACACTTTTCCACTTTTTATGAAGCCCACACAATGGGCTTTTGATTCGGACTTTCCACGTAATGGATTTGCTATCCAAGCAATATTCCATTTCGTGCCACTAGGACACTTTTCCACCTTTTATGAAGCCCACACAGCGAGCTTTCGATTTGGACTTTCCACATAATGGATTTGCTATCCAAGCAATATTCCATTTCATGCCTCTCGGTCTTCATGCACCTTTAAATGTCAACCTGTATGTAGTTAAAGTAAGCTGCGGTCAACTTGAGCTTGTTGATATCTCCATAGAGCTTGTCCTCAAATGAAGCAGGTGTGGGCCAAAATATCTTTCTCTGTTCTGCATACGTTGGGCAATCCTGCAGCAAATGTTTGCTGTCATTTTTCCAGTTCTACAATTACATTCATCGGTATCTCCTATCTTTAGTTTATTGAACAAGTGGTATTTCAGCCTGTTATGTCCTGTGCGGAGTCTGAAGATTGCTACTTGTTCTCTTCGGTCGAGTTTGTAATATGCATCATCCTTCTGATGGCCTGGATGCTCTGATTCCCATTTGGTTCTATAAGTGCTTTTTATCAACCTCTTTGCCTCATTATAGGTTATGTCTATGTCAGGCTGTGGTAGTCGTCCGCCCTCTTTTGCCAGTCTGTCAGCCTCTTCGTTTCCAGGTATACTGCAATGTGATGGGATCCACTGTATTACAACTTTTTTGGATTTCTGGCATAGACCATGGAGTGCTGCTCTTAGGTCAGTTAGTTTCTGTGCTGTTATTGCTCTTCAGTATTGAGACAGCTGACTTTGCATCTGTGAAGATAGCTATTTGCTTCTCTTTATTTTCCTCCATCAGGAGCATTTCTGCTGCAGTTTTCAAAGCCTCTATCTCTGCTTTGAAGTTACTTGAAAATTTTCCAGTTGCCATTGAATGTGTTTTTTTCACTCCATTTTTTAAATTTAGGAGAATTCCTCCTCCTCCATTCTCTATTGAATTTTTGGCTGATCCATCTGTATATGCATGGGTCCAATTCCTGCTTGGGTAATGTTCTTTTATGTAGTTTAGGGTTATTTCTCTTCTTTCGGTTTCATGCTGAGTGTTCTTTTTCTCAATACCAGGAATGTTTTCTATCATCTCAGGCAGTTGCTGCTGTCTCCAAGCTGGGAACTTGTGTGCATTGTGTATGGGCTTGACTGTTGATATGTTAAGTATAGGATCTGCCCTAATCCTTCGTTTTGCAGTTTCTACAAAGTTGCTATGCTTCAGTCTTCCCTTTCCAAAACCATTAAATCTGTTGTACATAGGGTGGTCTGTCAATCTTCTAAATTTTTCTGCTTGTTGCTGGGCTCTGCTATCTCTTCTATCCTGCATTGGTTGTAAACAAGTGATCTTTTCTAGTTCATTAATAGGCGTTGTCTTCAGGCTTCCAGTTATGATTCGCATTCCTTGGTTTTGGACTCTACTTATTTTGTTAAAGTTTGACTTAGCTGCTGTTGCCCAAGCTGCAATGCCATATTCCAGTACTTGGCCTCACCCGTCCAGTATATAACTTCTTGAGAACTTTCTCATCTGCTCCCCACGTTGTACCAGCAAGCTTTTTCATGATTGCCATTCTCTGCCTTGCTCTTGTTCGATTTTTTCTCAACCTGTGTCTTCCATGTCAGGCGACGATCAAAGGTGACTCCTAGATAGTTTGGATTTTCTTCATGGCGCAATATTTTTCCATTCAATACCAGCTTAGGTTGCTGAGTTTTATTTGAGAGGGAGAACACTGTGCATGTTGTTTTCTCCTCACTTATCTTCACTAGCCATGATTTTGACCAGTCCTCTAGCGCTAATAAGGCTTGCTGTATTCTGCTGTTAGCTGTACTAATATATTCTTCAGATGTCCAGATGGCTAGGTCATCTGCAAAGGAGGATGTGTGTACTCTGGCTGGAAAATTTTCTGTGATGTCATTTATATATGCTAGGAATAATGTTGGTGAAAGAACTCCTCCTTGGGGGACACCTTGCTCCAGCAGCATCATTTTGCTTGTTTGTCCTTGTACTTTTGTCCTGGCAGTTCTGTTCTCAAGGTAGTGGCTGATCCATTTGTACATTTTCCCACAAACATGCATTTTTTGCAGTTTTACTTTCAGTCCTTCCTTCCATACTTTATCAAATGCTTTTTCTAAATCTATCCAGACCGCTAGTGTGTGCTTTTTCTCTTGGAAGGCATCCTCTATTTCCTGAGCTATATAGGTTATTTGATCTTCAGTGGATCTGTACTTTCTGAATCCTGCTTGGTGAGGTGTTAAGAGTTGGTTTTCTTCCAGATGCCATGTTAGCCTGCCATTGATAATGCGTTCCATTAATTTTCCTACACAGCTAAGTAGACTGATAGGTCGATAGCCATTTGGTTCTTCCAGGTCTTTTCCTTTCTTTGGGACTGGTATTAGTATAGCTTCCTTCCATGCCTGTGGGACTATTCCTCTCTTCCAGCTGTTATTTAGGACTGCTAGTAGTTTCTTCTTTGCCTTGGTGCCTAGTCCTATTAGCATTTCATTTGTGATTCCATCCTTTCCTGGTGATTTCTTCTTTTTTAGGGTATTCATTGCCTGTTCCATTTCTTCCATTGTTAGATTTGCCATCATATATTCTGCTGCTGTCTCTGTATTTCTATGATGTATCTGTTTGTCTTTGATTGCTTTCTTCTGTTCGGTTGTAATATCAATGTGGTTTGCATTTGCATAGTGTTCCATTAGTGCATTTGCAGCCTTTTTCCTGTAAGCAAGGCATTTCCTTGTTTAATTGTTATTGTTTGTTTCTAGGTCCTTCATTGTTCATGGCTTTCACTAGTTTCCATAGTTTGTTTCCATCCCTGTCAAAATTCAGGTTTTCTGTTTTTTCTCTCCAACAATCTCTTGTTGTTTGATTTACTGTTCTTTTATATTTTGCTGAGATGGCTTTGAGAGAGATATTCGCTTCAATTGTTTGTTCTCTCTCTGCTGTCTTCCTGGCATCTTCAACTTTGTTCTCCAAACTTTGTAGTTCTTCAGTCCAGTATGGTTTGTAATTTTTCCTCGCTCCTCTAGGAATGGACTCAGTGGCTGCCTGTATTATTGCTCTGTTTAGACTTTCCACCATTTGCTTTATGTTGCCATATCGTGTATTTATGTTTTCACAATATTTGTCTGTTAGTATGGCAAATCTGTCCCAATCTGCTCGTTTGTAATTCCAGCGGGGCAAGGGCTTTTGCTCCTGTGGAACATACTCCATATTCATTACAAGCTTGATTGGTCTGTGGTCACTACCTGCTAATTGGTCCAGCACATGGCGATCGATTTTGTGGAGGATGTCTCCTGTGCAGAAAGCTAAGTCTGGAGTAGAAGTGGTAAGCCATCTTCTGGAGTAGAAGCTCGGTGTGTCATCCGCTTTGTTGAGTAGATGGAGATTTGAGTCTATTTCCCAGTCCTCCAATTCATCTCCTCTTTTGTCAGTATCTGGGTATCCCCATCTTTCTGAACGGCTATTAAAGTCTCCGACAATAATGCAGTTTGTGTCAGTTATTTTCATATTTGAGAGTGTAAGGTCCTTATCTGCTGGGCTATACAGATTGTAGATTCTTATTTTCACGTCCTTTATCATTATATCAACACCTATAATTTCTGTTTGGTTGTCAGAGATCACAGATACTTCGCTGCAAGGTAATGTATTTCGTGTAAGTATTAGAACTCCTCCTTTGTGTCCTTCGCGGTCGAAACGTGTGGCCTGATATCCTCTGACTGAGAATTTGTGATTGGCGTTGAGGTGTGTCTCTTGAATGCATGCCACATCTATTCTATCTTTATGAAGACGCTGTGTTAGGGAGTCTTTCTTCTTGTAAACTCCTTCGGCATTCCACTGTAGTATGTTGAGTGTCCGGGTATTTGGTCAATAGCTCTTAACCTACTCCTCTGTGCCTTGACTCCACAGCACAGGGGAAGGTGACCACCAGTAGTCATGGGTGGACCCCATCGAGGCAGGGGGCCCGGCACTATCACCGCCTGATGGGACTTGATGGTTGTAATAATGATGTACCACAAATATAACTTAAAATTAATGTAATAATGATGTACCACAAATATATCTTAAAATTAATGGTGTAATAATGATGTACCACAAATATAACTTAAAATCTAAATCCCTCTAGGAATTAGGTTGGAGTCTGCGGATAATAAAATACTTGAACCCTGTGTCTGAAACATGACCAACTGAGTCTTATCTTGACTGAGTACTATTCCAATCAACCAAGTCCTATTCTGACCAACCGAGTCCTACCCTGACCCAACGATTCCTACCCCAACCAATCAAATCCTACCCCAGCCCACCGAGTCCTACCTCAACCCACAGAGTCCTACCTCAACCCACTCTGACCCACCGAGTCCTTCCCCAGCCAGCCTGTGTGTGTAGTGCTGAATCACGACCTGGTTACATTCTGATATGCCTGTGTGGAGATGTGAAATCCACTAATGGACTTGCACATCCCACTGAGCTTGCAGAAGGGAAGGATCCCACTGAGCTTGCAGAAGGGAAGTAAAGACCTACAACACAGTTCCCATGAAGACAGCACTCTGGTAGCAAGTTGGGGGGAAATGATCTACACCAACCTCACTCTGATAATTGGAGTCACATGATCTAAATGGCAATGCATCGGACTTAACATTTAAAACCCAGTCTTCTAGTCATCAACCAACGTAACAATCAAAGAGCAGAAATGATTCAAGAACCAACATCACAGCACTCAAGACACTCACACACACACTCCATCCTCATCTTCAATATCCAGCGAAGAGTCCTTCTACTAATGGTACCAGTTACAGTCTGATTATGTCCGTCTGGCCTTTCCTTGAAGTACAGTGTCAGCAAGATCCCTACTGTAACATTCTCTTTCCTTGAAGTACAGTGTCAGCCAGATCCCTACTGTAACATTCTCTTTCCTTGAAGTACAGTGTCAGCCAGATCCCTACTGCAACATTCTCTTTCCTTGAAGTACAGTGTCAGCCAGATCTCTAAAGTAACATTCTCTTTCCTTGAAGTACAGTGTCAGCCAGAGATCCCTACTGTAACATTCTCTTTCCTTGAAGTACAGTGTCAGCCAGATCTCTAAAGTAACATTCTCTTTCCTTGAAGTACAGTGTCAGCCAGATCCCTACTGTAACATTCTCTTTCCTTGAAGTGCAGTGTCAGCCAGATCCCTACTGTAACATTCTCTTTCCTTGAAGTGCAGTGTCAGCCAGATCCCTACTGTAACATTCTCTTTCCTTGAAGTGCAGTGTCAGCCAGATCTCTAAAGTAACATTCTCTTTCCTTGAAGTACAGTGTCAGCCAGATCCCTACTGTAACATTGTCTTTCCTTGAAGTGCAGTGTCAGCCAGATCCCTACTGTAACATTCTCTTTCCTTGAAGTGCAGTGTCAGCCAGATCCCTACTGTAACATTCTCTTTCCTTGAAGTGCAGTGTCAGCCAGATCTCTAAAGTAACATTCTCTTTCCTTGAAGTACAGTGTCAGCCAGATCCCTACTGTAACATTCTCTTTCCTTGAAGTGCAGTGTCAGCCAGATCTCTAAAGTAACATTCTCTTTCCTTGAAGTGCAGTGTCAGCCAGATCCCTACTGTAACATTCTCTTTCCTTGAAGTGCAGTGTCAGCCAGATCTCTAAAGTAACATTCTCTTTCCTTGAAGTACAGTGTCAGCCAGATCCCTACTGTAACATTCTCTTTCCTTGAAGTGCAGTGTCAGCCAGATCTCTAAAGTAACATTGTCTTTCCTTGAAGTGCAGTGTCAGCCAGATCCCTACTGTAACATTCTCTTTCCTTGAAGTGCAGTGTCCGCCAGATCCCTACTGTAACTTCTCTCCAGGCTGTGATGATTTATCTATTCTCCTACACTATACACACAATTCCAAAAGGCCCTGACTAGACCTGCCTTATCATGCACCAATACCTCACCCCATGGTGCAGACCCAGCCTATACCCCACCCCATGGTGCAGACCCAGCCTATACCCCACCCCATGGTGCAGTCCCAGCCTATACCCCACCCTGTGTTGCAGTCCCAGCCAATACCCCACCCCATGGTGCAGACCCAGCCTATACCCCACCCCATGGTGCAGACCCAGCCAATACCCCACCCCATGGTGCAGACCCAGCCTATACCCCACCCCATGGTGCAGACCCAGCCTATACCCCACCCCATGGTGCAGTCCCAGCCTATACCCCACCCTGTGGTGCAATCCCAGCCTATACCCCACCCCATGGTGCAGACCCAGCCTATACCCCACCCTGTGGTGCAGTCCCAGCCTATACCCCACCCTGTGGTGCAGACCCATCCTATACCCCACCCTGTGGTGCAGTCCCAGCCTATACCCCACCCCATGGTGCAGACCCAGCCTATACCCCACCCTGTGGTGCAGTCCCAGCCTATACCCCACCCTGTGGTGCAGACCCAGCCTATACCCCACCCTGTGGTGCAATCCCAGCCTATACCCCACCCCATGGTGCAGACCCAGCCTATACCCCACTCTGTGGTGCAGACCCAGCCTATACCCCACCCTGTGGTGCAGTCCCAGCCTATACCCCACCTCATGGTGCAGACCCAGCCTATACCCCACCCTGTGGTGCAGACTCAGCCAATACCCCACCCTGTGGTGCAGTCCCAGCCTATACCCCACCCCATGGTGCAGTCCCAGCCTATACCCCACCCCATGGTGCAGACCCAGCAAATACCCCACCCCATGGTGCAGACCCAGCCAATACCCCACCCCATGGTGCAGACCCAGCCAATACCCCACCCCGTGGTGCAGACTCAGCCAATACCCCACCCCATGGTGCAGACCCAGCCAATACCCCACCCCATGGTGCAGACCCAGCCAATACCCCACCCCATGGTGAAGACCCAGCCAATACCCTACCCCATGGTTCAGACCCAGCCCATACCCTACCCCATGGTGCAGACCCAGCCCATACCCCACCCATGGTGCAGACCCAGCCAATACCCCACCCCATGGTGCAGACCCAGCCAATACCCCACCCCATGGTGCAGACCCAGCCAATACCCCACCCTGTGGTGCAGACCCAGCCAATACCCCACCCTGTGGTGCAGACCCAGCCTATACCCCACCCCATGGTGCAGACCCAGCCTATACCCCACCCTGTGGTGCAGACCCAGCCTATACCCCACCCTGTGGTGCAGACCCAGCCAATACCCCACCCCATGGTGCAGACCCAGCCTATACCCCACCCTGTGGTGCAGACCCAGCCTATACCCCACCCTGTGGTGCAGACCCAGCCAATACCCCACCCCATGGTGCAGACCCAGCCTATACCCCACCCCATGGTGCAGACCCAGCCAATACCCCACCCCGTGATGCAGTCCCAGCCAATACCCCACCCCATGGTGCAGACCCAGCCTATACCCCACCCCATGGTGCAGTCCCAGCCTATACCCCACCCTGTGGTGCAGTCCCAGCCAATACCCCACCCCATGGTGCAGACCCAGCCAATACCCCACCCCATGGTGCAGACCCAGCCTATACCCCACCCTGTGGTGCAGACCCAGCCTATACCCCACCCTGTGGTGCAGACCCAGCCAATACCCCACCCCATGGTGCAGACCCAGCCAATACCCCACCCTGTGGTGCAGACCCAGCCAATACCCCACCCCATGGTGCAGACCCAGCCAATACCCCACCCCATGGTGCAGACCCAGCCAATACAACACCCCATGGTGCAGACCCAGCCTATACCCCACCCCATGGTGCAGACCCAGCCTATACCCCACCCCATGGTGCAGTCCCAGCCTATACCCCACCCTGTGGTGCAGTCCCAGCCTATACCCCACCCCATGGTGCAGACCCAGCCTATACCCCACCCTGTGGTGCAATCCCAGCCTATACCCCACCCCATGGTGCAGACCCAGCCTATACCCCACCCTGTGGTGCAGACTCAGCCAATACCCCACCCTGTGGTGCAGTCCCAGCCTATACCCCACCCCATGGTGCAGTCCCAGCCTATACCCCCCCCATGGTGCAGACCCAGCCTATAACCCACCCTGTGGTGCAGACCCAGCCTATACCCCACCCTGTGGTGCAGTCCCAGCCTATACCACCCCACCCCATGGCCCACCTTGTGGTGCAGACCCAGCCAATACCCCACCTCGTGGGGCAGACCCAGCCAATACCCCACCCCATGGTGCAGACCCAGCCAATACCCCACCTTGTGGTGCAGACCCAGCCAATATCCCACCTTGCGGTGCAGACCCAGCCAATACCCCACCTTGTGGTGCAGACTCAGCCAATACCCCACCCTGTGGTGCAGTCCCAGCCAATACCCCACCTTGTGGTGCAGACCCAGCCAATACCCCACCCTGTGGTGCAGACCCAGCCAATACCCCACCCCGTGGTGCAGACCCAGCCAATACCCCACCTTGTGGTGCAGACCCAACCAATACCCCATCCCATGGTGCAGACCCAGCCAATACCCCACCCCATGGTGCAGACCCAGCCTATACCCCACCTTGTGGTGCAGACCCAGCCAATACCCCACCTTGTGGTGCAGACCCAGCCAATACCCCACCTTGTGGTGCAGACCCAGCCAATACCCCACCTTGTGGTGCAGACCCAGCCAATACCAGATCCCATGGTGCAGACCCAGCCAATACCCCACCCCATGGTGCAGACCCAGCCTATACCCCACCCATGGTGCAGACCCAGCCTATACCCCACCCTGTTGTGCAGACTCAGCCAATACCCCACCCTGTGGTGCAGTCCCAGCCTATACCCCACCCCATGGTGCAGTCCCAGCCTATACCCCCCCCCATGGTGCAGACCCAGCCTATAACCCACCCTGTGGTGCAGACCCAGCCTATACCCCACCCTGTGGTGCAGTCCCAGCCTATACCACCCCACCCCATGGCCCCACCTTGTGGTGCAGACCCAGCCAATACCCCACCTCGTGGGGCAGACCCAGCCAATACCCCACCCCATGGTGCAGACCCAGCCAATACCCCACCTTGTGGTGCAGACCCAGCCAATATCCCACCTTGCGGTGCAGACCCAGCCAATACCCCACCCTGTGGTGCAGACCCAGCCAATACCCCACCCCGTGGTGCAGACCCAGCCAATACCCCACCCCGTGGTGCAGACCCAGCCAATACCCCACCTTGTGGTGCAGACCCAACCAATACCCCACACTGTGGTGGAGACCCAGCCAATACCCCACCTTGTGGTGCAGACCCAGCCAATACCCCACCTTGTGGTGCAGACCCAGCCAATACCCCACCTTGTGGTGCAGACCCAGCCAATACCCCATCCCATGGTGCAGACCCAGCCAATACCCCATCCCATGGTGCAGACCCAGCCTATACCCCACCCTGTGGTGCAGACCCAGCCAATACCCCATCTTGTGGTGCAGACCCAACCAATACCCCACCCTGTGGTGCAGACCCAGCCAATACCCCACCTTGTGGTGCAGACCCAGCCAATACCCCACCTTGTGGTGCAGACCCAGCCAATACCCCATCCCATGGTGCAGACCCAGCCAATACCCCATCCCGTGGTGCAGACCCAGCCAATACCCCACCTTGTGGTGCAGACCCAGCCTATACCCCATCCCATGGTGCAGACCCAGCCAATACCCCACCCCATGGTGCAGACCCAGCCTATACCCCACCTTGTGGTGCAGACCCAGCCAATACCCCACCTTGTGGTGCAGACCCAGCCAATACCCCATCCCATGGTGCAGACCCAGCCAATACCCCACCTTGTGGTGCAGACCCAGCCTATACCCCATCCCATGGTGCAGACCCAGCCAATACCCCACCCCATGGTGCAGACCCAGCCTATACCCCACCTTGTGGTGCAGACCCAGCCAATACCCCACCTTGTGGTGCAGACCCAGCCAATACCCCACCTTGTGGTGCAGACCCAGCCAATACCCCACCTTGTGGTGCAGACCCAGCCAATACCAGATCCCATGGTGCAGACCCAGCCAATACCCCACCCCATGGTGCAGACCCAGCCTATACCCCACCCCATGGTGCAGACCCAGCCAATACCTTGTGGTGCAGACCCAACCAATCTTACAAAAAACAAATAACAGTGTCACATGCCTGTGGTCATAGACAGTAAGGTGAGTGACCTGGCTACGAGGAAAACAATCAACCCTCAGAAATAATGGGGCGGATATGAGTGGAAGGCCCCAGGGGGGATGGGTCGAAAGACAGTTGTGTGTTGTGTGAAGTCAGGAGACTGGAAAAGTCAGTGAGAGAAGAGACCGACTGCGGGTCAGGTCGTTTGAGAGAGTGAGTTTGAGATACCGAAGGAGTTGTAGTCCACGGACAACGGGGTTGTGTTATGCTCCGAGTTGTGAAGACAGGCCTGAACCAGAGTGGGTTCTATAGTTGAGCAGTGGCTCCAACCCAATGTGTGGGTTGTATTGTAGGGAGATCCAGCCGTGGATAGTAGCTGGATTACCTGTCTTGTGGATTGAGATAGAAGCAGGCCGTGAGAAGGCATTGATGTGTGCTGGTTAAATTGTGAGGAGGATATTTATAGTCTATGGATTACATTGTTTCTGGATGTATACATATGTTCCGTGAGTCTGTTTATTTCTGTAATAAAGGATTATGTGCGCCAACTGAATCTTGTTTCATGACTGGTGAATATGCACTGCGGGGGTGAGTTACATTGCAAGACAGATATCTCCATTGACACACCATGAGTATCGTTACCTAGACAACGACCATCACACAATAATATCATGAGCATATCATCGTAAGAACTTCGTGATATTATCATCAAGAAAGACGTGTGACAATCTGGGGTCTCGTCCTGGCAAGAACGACGGGGATATATTGAGTATCTGGAAGGCTACAGTACGGTCAAGAACATTATAGACAGTGTTGTCATTCTGAGATATCTATGGGCTCTTCGCTGAGAGAGGAGTTATCTGTGACGTCGTTCCATCAATTTAAACAATACTGCGTCAAGAGGGTAATGTGAACTCTTTTGGGTGTGTAAGACGCCACATCGAAGAAAAACTGTCAGCGCGCGGGGAGGGTACGCGGCGGAAATCACCAGCTAGCAGACAGTTCAAGTGAAGGTCATACTACAGGTAAATTAACGACAGTCAGCACACGTCATTGCGACGCTAGCGGGCACGCCAGAAGAATTAACGCAGCAAAAATCGACCGGGAAAGTCGATTGCAGTAGCAGGGGTGTTTGGTAACGGACAGCACAGAGGAAATGTCGAGGGGACAAAACGGTGGTTGCAACAAGTGCGGTCAGTCCTGGAGTGTGTGTGTTTGACAGGATTGAACCAAAGATTGAAGACAGCGAGTAATTTCGTCTCAACATCCTGTGTGTGGTGGGATATTTGGTGTGTGTGTGCTGGAGGCAAGCGCACTGTGTTGTCGCAAGTTGACTGGTCAAGATTTTTCGACGCAGTAAATAGGACGGGTGGGTACACCAGCGTCCAGGTACTGGGGAAGTACATGTTTGGAAAACAGAGAAAAATTGGCAGTCGCTGATTTGACGGACAGTTGACTGAAGGGGATAGTAACGGTACCCCTACCGCAGCCGGGTGGGGCTGAGAAGTTGTGTGGAAAGTGTTTTTGTATGACGGAAAAGTGTCCGGTCATTTTACAGACAGTCAGTGTGGATTATTGTGACAAAGAAGACTGAGGTACTGACTTGAGGTGTCCGGCAAGGTCAAGGTTAGGGACAGTGGAAAGTTACTGGGAATTTCCACAGGAGATCGGGATAAACAAGGTTGTTTTGAAAGAAAGCCAGACTTGATGTTTCGTCTTTGTTCAAGCCTTTGTCATCATTATTCTGTTATGAGCAAACAGTTTTAACTTATCGTCATCGCAACCATTGTCGTATTTCTTTGCCAATAAGGATTTATATACCCAAATTTAAAGCGCTGAACATTGGCTGCCATTCTCCTTTTCTTTTTGGTGAATCTTGTCGGGTAACGGAAATCCATAACATTAATGATACAGCGAAGCGCCATCTCCGCAACGAAAGTAACAACATATCGAAAGAACACTTTGGATTATTACTGTGGTACCACCACGTACAGAGAAAGTACAATAACGTTACGGACTGTGTCGAGACAGAACAGTTTGGATATCACTATCATCTTCAACTTTTGTCGACAGTTGGAACTTGTGATCACCACGTGAATTCAATAACCACTCAACAAAACAAGAAGTCGGTTTGAAATCTAGCGTCGTAGACATTTCCAGCGGATTGCGAATAACTATTAAAACGAACAAAAACTTTGGTGACTGAATAAAAAGAACTTTTGGCGACGGATTAATAGGCCCATATTTGTCGGCCAACCAGTTACACATTATTATTTTTTATTGTTTTGCTCCCATCGTCATATTTATTGTTGTCGGGTGTTACGCAATTATTTGTATGTGGTCCAGTGTTTGTCAAGAGTAGGGGTTTTTGTGTTGCTTCTCGAAGGCCGGGAGGCGGGGCGAAAATTTATTTTCTTACTGTGCACCATGTGTTTTCTGGGAAGTAAATCGTAAGGTCGGTTTGTTTGATTCTGCAGTGAAGCAGGGTGGTCCTAGATTATATACCGTGCCTTTTGGGTCTAACGTAAGATCTGTGTATATTTTCAGTATATATTCCTTTTCTTTCTCTCTTTCTTTTCGTTATATTTACATATGATATTTGTTGTGTTCGGATATATGTTTTTATTGTGATCTTTCGTCATTTCTGCTGTCTAGTGGTCTTTGTCAGTTTAAATTTATATATTACGCGCACTGTGGATGTCCCTACACAAGCTTGTGGTTGTTACTGTGGTTTATTTCTGTGTCATCATCGTCTCCGTGTACTCAGCTTGTGAAGTCTAGCGTTGGATAGTCATCACTTAGTGTTATCATCCATTTGTTTGTATATGTATTTATATGTATGTTTAACAATATTTCCAGGGACTTCATGAACTTGTGGTCATAGATATATAGATACGAGGGAGTATAGGTGATACTTCCCACCTCACTACCTAGTGCTTATAGAGTGACTGGGTGAGTACAGAGTGATATTGTAGCACTACGGAATTTACGTACACAGGGAGTGCGGGTGTACTTAGGGAAGTGACACAAAGACTAACAGCAGAGTCTGTACATTTATAGTTGGCTGATTCACAGCAACGTGTCCACAAGTACAAGATGCCTACTTTAATGGAATTATATTGAAGCAGGTGAAAGAATAGGCCTGAAGGGTAAAGAGTTACAGGAGTATGCAGAAGCGAAAGAACAAAAGCAGACGGAAAGAGAGGAGAGGCATAATGAACGCGAGCAAAGCGTCTACAGGAAGAGAAGAGACACAAGTAAAACTAGCTGAAATAGAAAACAAGCATCTACAGGAAGTAAAGTTAGCTGAAATGGAAAACAAGCGTCTACAGGAAGAGAAAGAGACACAAGTAAAACTAGCTGAAATAGAAAACAAGCGTCTACAGGAAGAAAGAGACACAAATGAAATGGAAATTGAGAAAGAGAAGATCAAGTGTCAGATGCAAACTGAAATCGAGTTAAGAAAACTAGAACTATCTTCGAAGGGTCAAAGTGAGGAAAGCAGAAGACCTTCGCCGTCGTCACAGAGATTAAAACTGCCATACTTTACGGACCGAGACAACCTTGAAGCTTATCTTGACAGATATCAGGCATCAGCGAAAGTGTTAGGCATCCCCGAAGAACGTATGCTATTAGACTAGGGGAGCTTCTTACGGGCAAGGCACTAGACACCATGTTCAATTTACCTGTAGAAGAAAGAAACAACTACACTATCTTACGTCAACGTTTGCTGACTAAGTTCCAACTCACTGAGCATGGATATAGGACAAAGTTTAGACAGTTAGTGCCAGAGACAAATCAAGATTTCACAGACTTTGTTAACACAGTAAAGAACACATTTAACAAATGGATGGAGCTTGCAGAAGTAGGGAAAGATTTTAATAAATTAGTAGATCTAATGTTAAGAGACAAGGTAGTATCTGCATGCAATTCTAATTTAGTGGCGTTCTTTGAGGAACGGAAGCCAAAGGACATAGACACAATGTCTCAGTTAGGGCAAAAGTATATGACTGCACATCCTAACAGTTCTATTGGGAAACTAATGAGTGAGGAAATAGTCTGTGCAGCGTACACTAAACAGGACCAGAATCCAGTCATCAGACCAAGGGCGAAAAGTGTGGATTCAGCACAGAAAGGTGAGCAGCAAGAACTTCAAGATAATGGTTTCCGAGGAAACAATGTTGGTAGAGTAGGACGGTACCCATATAGAAGAGGGAACTTCCAGAGACGTCCAAATTATGCCGGATGTTGGAATTGTGGGAGCTGGAGACACAAGGGCAGCAGAGTGTGATGCACAACCAGCAGATGGACCAACGAACAACACTAAAAGGGAGATTACTTGTTTCAAATGTGGAAAGAAGGGGCATATCAGCCATCAATGTAGGATGAGAGAAACAGAGCACTCAAATGCAGCGCAAGTAATTGAGACGCTGAACAATGAAGATTGTAGTGGGTGCAAACCTCTTTTTGAAAAAGACAGTCAGCCAGTCCTAATATGTGGTCATACAGTAAAAGCAGGATCAGCAGTGCATGAAGGAGGAAGTTTGAAGCTGCATCAGGGATTTGTCAATGATAGGCCAGCGTTAACAATTAGGGATTCCGGATGTACGTCTATCGGAGTGAGGAGAAGTTTAATAGATCCCTCGGATTATACAGGGAAAAAGATTAGATGCATAACATTCAATGGCACAGTAGAGTTCTACCCAGTAGCCATAATAACAGTAAAAACACCATATATCACTGGAAGAGTGACAGCGTGTGTTTCTGGACTCACCAGTGGCTGATTTGATCATAGGAAATGTTATAGGAGTTAAAGATTGTACAGAAGAGGAAGTAGTTTATTGGGACCGAAAATATAGTGTAAGCAGTAATGAGGTAGTTACCACAAGAGAACCTAAATTAGAGAGTATAGCTGAGGTAGAAGAGGCACTTGAAGTAGACACAGGAACTCAGGACAAGGATAGTACAGCTGAGCAGATGAGAATGGATCCCAATATATAGTGCTAGTGAATCCCAGAGACAAGATACTACTCTGAACAAATGTTCCCAAGGGTGTAGGAGAGTAGAACATAGGCAGTCAAAGAAAGGTAGATGGTGCTTCGAGAGGAAGAACAATGTTCTCACTCGCAGGTTTTCAGATAGCAGGAACTGCACGTGGGCAAGGAGCAGTACCTTTAGCACATAGAGACCGATATACTAGAACAGCTCAGGATAGTGCATGTGCAGGGCACATAGGCATAAGGCGTATGCAGCAGAAAGCAAGGTGCCAGATATATGGGCCAAGATTGAATAAAGAGTTCAGACTAAACAGAGACGCAAGTGTAACGGTGCAATATGCAGATAGGAAAGTTGAGTCAGGTCAAAAGAGTTTTCGCGACATTACTGACCCAGGGCTAGGGATAGCAAACAGATGTTGTAATTGTAGAGGTACCATGAGTCATGGGTACATGAAAGGTAGACACAGCATCGACAGGAATCAGAGGTGGGTTAATGCAAGAACAGAACCACCTGATATAGGGTCGGTACACAAATAGTATTGTGTGGTCGTGAAGTAGTAAGAGACCTGTGGGTACATAAGTATAATGCTTTTCTATGATGTATTATTATTATTATGTGATGTATTAGTTCATGCATTGGTACACAAGATAGAAAGTTGTTTGTATTTATGTGTGGGGAATATGGGAATGTACTATGAGCATTTGATGTATTATGTAGTGTGGTAGCGAGAGTAAGGTGCAGCCATACATAGGGCTACCCAGGCAATGTGTCTGGGTCACATATTTAATAAGTTTTAGTCTCCCAACATTTGAAAACGATGTTTTCTTTTGAGGGTGGGGTAGTGTCACATGCCTGTGGTCATGGACAGTAAGGTGAGTGACCTGGCTACGAGGAAAACAATCAACCCTCAGAAATAATGGGGCGGATATGAGTGGAAGGCCCCAGGGGGGATGGGTCGAAAGACAGTTGTGTGTTGTGTGAAGTCAGGAGACTGAAAGGTCAGTGAGAGAAGAGACCGACTGCGGGTCAGGTCGTTTGAGAGAGTTGAGTTTGAGATACCGAGGTAGTCGGTAGTCCACGGACAACGGGGTTGTGTTATGCTCCGAGTTGTGAAGACAGGCCTGAACCAGAGTGGGTTCTATAGTTGAGCAGTGGCTCCAACCCAATGTGTGGGTTGTATTGTGGGAGATCCAGCCGTGGATAGTAGCTGGATTACCTGTCTTGTGGATTGAGATAAGAAGCAGGCCGTGAGAAGGCATTGATGTGTGCTGGTTAAATTGTGAGGAGGATATTTATAATTCTATGGATTACATTGTTTCTGGATATATACATATGTTCCGTGAGTCTGTATTATTTCTGTAATAAAGGATTATGTGCGCCAACTGAATCTTGTTTCATGACTGGTGAATATGCACTGCGGGGGTGAGTTACATTGCAAGACAGATATCTCCATTGACACACCATGAGTATCGTTACCTAGACAACGACCATCACACAATAATAGTCATGAGCATATCATCGTAAGAACTTCGTGATATTATCATCAAGAACGACGTGTGACAAACAGCAAATATAATAATAACCATCCAATAATGCATGTAAACAAAAGACAATAAAATGATAATTTACTCACTTTCTATACAGTGAACTAGATCTGAACTTGGCTATATCGAAGCTGGGAGCATGGGGCATGTGAATGATGAAAGCATTAGGCAGAACCACAAACTCAAACCTGTAAATATATATACAGATGAGCATTTATATAAGAATATAACAGCATATTTTATGCAAAGCTTCTCTATAGACCATCAAATAAGAATATAATAGTATAAATTACAAACATGACAAAAATTAATATAAATTTACCAAAGTATAAATTATCTGCTGCGGATAATGATACAAATAGAGATGGACTATGTATGTGTAAACCACTGTTTAGTTGGAGATGGACTCTAAACATCTAATCCACTCTAGAGTTTGAGGTGGAGTATGTATGTGCAAACAACTCTAGAGTTTGAAGCAGACAGTAAAATGCTTTCACAACAAACACAAGCAATGATTATAATAAACTGCTCTATGATAGCGACAAACTGTGCTATGATTGTCAACAAACTGTGCTGTGATAGTCACCAAACTGTGCTATGATAGTCAACAAACTGTGCTATGATAGTCAACAAACTGTGCTGTGATAGTCAACAAACTGTGCTATGATAGTCAACAAACTGTGCTATGATAGCCAACAAACTGTGCTATGATAGTCAACAAACTGTGCCTATGATAGTCACCAAACTGTGTTATGATAGTCAACAAACTGTGCTGTGATAGTCACCAAACTGTGCTATGATAGTCAACAAACTGTGCTGTGATAGTCAACAAACTGTGCTATGATAGTCAACAAACTGTGCTATGATAGTCAACAAACTGTGCTATGATAGTTAACAAATGATAGTTAACAAACTGTGATATGACAGTCAACAAGCTGTGCTATGACAGTCAATAAACTGTGCTATGATAGTCACCAAACAGTTCTATGTCAACAGACTGTGCTATGTCAACAAATTGTGCTATGACAGTCAACAAATTGTGCTATGACAGTCAACAAACTGTGCTGTGACAGTCAACAAACTGTGCTATGACAGTCAACAAACTGTGCTACAACAGTCAACAAACTGTGCTATGATAGTCAACAAACTGTGCTATGACAGTCAACAAACTGTGCTATGATAGTCAACAAACTGTGCTATGACAGTCAACAAACTGTGCTATGATAGTGACAAATTGTGCTATGATAGTCAACAAATATCCCATACATACCCCTGAGAATCTAACTCCATGATATGAGACACTTTGTTTCCAACCAAAGCCCAGAAACCTCTGATCATACAACGGAATGTCCTTGCGTATCACCACGTACGGCTCAAAGTCTTGCTCCCACGACACCTGAAGAAATGTAATAGGTAATATGTGATTAAGAATCATTTGATGTAATAGGTAATACATGGTTAACAAGGGGAAGTCAATAAGGAAGCCACAAATTTCTGTAGAAAAATAACTAAATATGATAACAACTTGAAACCAGTTTTATACATTGTCCCTTTATTTCTCAACATAATTTCCACCAAAATTGATGCACTTATCCTATTGTTTTATCAGGGAATTGCGTGCTCTGTTTTCTAAACCACGTTTTCACTTCACATTCAACTTCGGCGCCATTCGCGAAATGTCTCCCGCCAAGGTGGGTTTTCAGTGTTTATGCTGACAAATGTTTGTCCCATAAAGCGGTGCATAGCTGGGTAGAAAAAGTTACGAGGTCGAGTCAATAAGTAAGTCACACAGTTCTGTGGGATGGCAGGTAAATGAAAACAGGGCATACAGTTCCATGCCGCGGGTTTGGGAGGGCTGATAAAACGATGGGATAAGTGCATCAATGTTGGAAATTATGTTGACAAAATAAAGGGACAATGTATGTATAAAAATAAACTGGTTTCAAGTGGTTATCATATTTAGTTATTTTTCTAGTCATTTGTGACTTACTTATTACCTTACCCTTGCATTAGATAATACTTAATTAATCACCAACTGATGTAATAGGTAGTACATCATTATTAGATGTAATAGGTAATACATGATTACTAGATGTAATAGGTGAAACAAGATTAACTACTATGTGATATAACAGGTAATACAAGATTATTAACTACCATTAGATGTAACAGGTAATACATGCCCACCTAACAATCTACCCACCAACATACTCATTAACCTACCAACTGGCTAACCAATCTTGATATCAACCTACCAACTAACCCACCTACCAACTGACTAACCAATCTTCCAACCAACCCACCTACCAACTGACTAATCAATCATCATATCAACCTACCCACCTAACAACTGACTAACCAATTTTCCTATCAACCCACCCACCTACTAATTGGCTAACTAATCTTCCTATCAACCTACCCACCAACCCACCTACCAACTTACTAACCAATCTTCCTATCAACCTACCCACCAACCCACCTACCAACTGACTAACCAATCTTCCTATCAACCTACCCACCAACCCACCTACCAACTGACTAACCAATCTTCCTATCAACCTACCCACCAACCCACCTACCAACTGACTAACCAATCTTCATATCAACCTACCCACCAACCACCTACCAACTACTAACCAATCTTCCTATCAACCTACCCACCAACCACCACCACTGACAACCAAAACTTCCTATCAACTACCCACCAACAACCTACCAACCCAACAACCAATCTTCCTATCACCTACCCACCAACCCACCTACCAACTGACTAACCAATCTTCACTGTGGTGGAGACCCAGCCAATACCCCACCTTGTGGTGCAGACCCAGCCAATACCCCACCTTGTGGTGCAGACCCAGCCAATACCCACCTTGTGGTGCAGACCCAGCCAATACCCCATCCCATGGTGCAGACCCAGCCAATACCCCACCCGTGGTGCAGACCCAGCCTATACCCACCCTGTGGTGCAGACCCAGCCAATACCCCATCTTGTGGTGCAGACCCAACCAATACCCCACCCTGTGGTGCAGACCCAGCCAATACCCACCTTGTGGTGCAGACCCAGCCAATACCCCACCTTGTGGTGCAGACCCAGCCAATACCCCATCCCATGGTGCAGAACCCAGCCAATACCCATCCCGTGGTGCAGACCCAGCCAATACCCCACCTTGTGGTGCAGACCCAGCCTATACCCATCCCATGGTGCAGACCCAGCCAATACCCCCCCCTGGTGTGCAGACCCAGCCTATACCCCACCTTGTGGTGCAGACCCAGCCAATACCCCACCTTGTGGTGCAGACCCCAGCCAATACCCCATCCATGGTGCAGACCCAGCCAATACCCCACCTTGTGGTGCAGACCCAGCCTATACCCCATCCCATGGTGCAGACCCAGCCAATACCCCACCCCATGGTGCAGACCCAGCCTATACCCCACCTTGTGGTGCAGACCCAGCCCAATACCCCACCTTGTGGTGCAGACCCAGCCAATACCCCACCTTGTGGTGCAGACCCAGCCAATACCCCACCTTGTGGTGCAGACCCAGCCAATACCAGATCCCATGGTGCAGACCCAGCCAATACCCCACCCCATGGTGCAGACCCAGCCTATACCCCACCCCATGGTGCAGACCCAGCCTATACCCCACCCTGTGGTGCAGACTCAGCCAATACCCCACCCTGTGGTGCAGTCCCAGCCTATACCCCACCCCATGGTGCAGTCCCAGCCTATACCCCCCCCCATGGTGCAGACCCAGCCTATAACCCACCCTGTGGTGCAGACCCAGCCTATACCCCCCCCTGTGGTGCAGTCCCAGCCTATACCACCCACCCACCCCATGGCCCCACCTTGTGGTGCAGACCCACCAATACCCCACTCGTGGGGCAGACCCAGCCAATACCCCACCCATGGTGCAGACCCAGCCAATACCCCACCTTGTGGTGCAGACCCAGCCAATATCCCACCTTGCGGTGCAGACCCAGCCAATACCCCACCCTGTGGTGCAGACCCAGCCAATACCCACCCCGTGGTGCAGACCCAGCCAATACCCACCCCGTGGTGCAGACCCAGCCAATACCCCACCTTGTGGTGCAGACCCAACCAATACCCCACACTGTGGTGGAGACCCAGCCAATACCCCACCTTGTGGTGCAGACCCAGCCAATACCCACCTTGTGTGCAGACCCAGCCAATACCCCACCTTGTGGTGCAGACCCAGCCAATACCCCATCCCATGGTGCAGACCCAGCCATACCCCATCCCATGGTGCAGACCCAGCCTATACCCCACCCTGTGGTGCAGACCCAGCCAATACCCCCATCTTGTGGTGCAGACCCAACCAATACCCCACCCTGTGGTGCAGACCCAGCCAATACCCCACCTTGTGGTGCAGACCCAGCCAATACCCCACCTTGTGGTGCAGACCCAGCCAATACCATCCCATGGTGCAGACCCAGCCAATACCCCATCCCGTGGTGCAGACCCAGCAATACCCCCCCTTGGTGGTGCAGACCCAGCCTATACCCCATCCCATGGTGCAGACCCAGCCAATACCCCACCCATGGTGCAGACCCAGCCTATACCCCACCTTGTGGTGCAGACCCAGCCAATACCCACCTTGTGGTGCAGACCCAGCCAATACCCCATCCCATGGTGCAGACCCAGCCAATACCCCACCTTGTGGTGCAGACCCAGCCTATACCCCATCCCATGGTGCAGACCCAGCCAATACCCCACCCCATGGTGCAGACCCAGCCTATCCCCACCTTGTGGTGCAGACCCAGCCAATACCCCACCTTGTGGTGCAGACCCAGCCAATACCCCACCTTGTGGTGCAGACCCAGCCAATACCCCACCTTGTGGTGCAGACCCAGCCAATACCAGATCCCATGGTGCAGACCCAGCCAATACCCCACCCATGGTGCAGACCCAGCCTATACCCCACCCCATGGTGCAGACCCAGCCAATACCTTGTGGTGCAGACCCAACCAATCTTACAAAAAACAAATAACAGTGTCACATGCCTGTGGTCATAGACAGTAAGGTGAGTGACCTGGCTACGAGGAAAACAATCAACCCTCAGAAATAATGGGGCGGATATGAGTGGAAGGCCCCAGGGGGGATGGGTCGAAAGACAGTTGTGTGTTGTGTGAAGTCAGGAGACTGAAAAGGGAGTGAGAGAAGAGACCGACTGTGGGTCAGGTCGTTTTAAGAGAGATCTCCGTGTTGGGTTGTTCTCCGAGTTGTGAAGACAGGCCTGAACCAGAGTGGGTTCTATAGTTGAGCAGTGGCTCCAACCCAATGTGTGGGTTGTATTGTGGGAGATCCAGCCGTGGATAGTAGCTGGATTACCTGTCTGGTGGATTGAGATAAGAAGCAGGCCGTGAGAAGGCATTTATGTGTGCTGGTTAAATTGTGAGGAGGATATTGAGAATCTATGGATTACATTGTTTCTGGATATATACATATGTTCCGTGAGTCTGTATTATTTCTGTAATAAAGGATTATGTGCGCCACTGAATCTTGTTTCATGACTGGTGAATATGCACTGCGGGGGTGAGTTACATTGCAAGACAGATATCTCCATTGACACACCATGAGTATCGTTCCCTAGACAACGACCATCACACAATAATGTCATGAGCATATCATTGTAAGAACTTCGTGATATTATCATCAAGAACGACGTGTGACATCTCGGCGCTCGTCGCTTAGTAAGGAGTATCTGGAAGGCTACGTACGGTCAAGAACATTATAGACAGTGTTGTCATTCTGAGATATCTATGGGCTCTTCGCTGAGAGAGGAGTTATCTGTGACGTCGTTCCATCAATTTAAACAATACTGCGTCAAGAGGGTAATGTGAACTCTTTTGGGTGTGTAAGACGCCACATCGAAGAAAAAACTGTCAGCGCGCGGGAGAGGGTACGCGGCGGAAATCACAGCTAGCAGACAGTTCAAGTGAAGGTCATACTACAGGTAAATTAACGACAGTCAGCACACGTCATTGCGCGCTAGCGGGCACGCCAGAAGAATTAACGCAGCAAAAATCGACCGGGAAAGTCGATTGCAGTAGCAGGGTGTTTGGTAACGGACAGCACAAAGGAAATATCGAGGGGACAAAACGGTGGTTGCAACAAGTGCGGTCAGTCCTGGAGTGTGTGTGTTTGACAGGATTGAACCAAAGATTGAAGACAGCGAGTAATTTCGTCTCAACATCCTGTGTGTGGTGGGATATTTGGTGTGTGTGTGCTGGAGGCAAGTGCACTGTGTTGTCGCAAGTTGACTGTCAAGATTTTTCGACGCAGTAAATAGGACGGGTGGGTACACCAGCGTCCAGGTACTGGGGAAGTACATGTTTGGAAACAGAGAAAAATTGGCAGTCGCTGATTTGAACGGACAGTTGACTGAAGGGATAGTAACGGTACCCCTACCGCAGCCGGGTGGGGCTGAGAAGTTGTGTGGAAAGTGTTTTTGTATGACGGAAAAGTGTCCGGTCATTTTACAGACAGTCAGTGTGGATTATTGTGACAAAGAAGAATGAGGTACTGACTTGAGGTGTCCGGCAAGGTCAAGGTTAGGGACAGTGGAAAGTTACTGGGAATTTCCACAGGAGATCGGGATAAACAAGGTTGTTTTGAAAGAAAGCCAGACTTGATGTTTCGTCTTGTTCAGCCTTTGTCATCATTATTCTGTTATGAGCAAACAGTTTTAACTTATCGTCATCGCAACCATTGTCGTATTTCTTTGCCAATAAGGATCTATATATCCAAATTTAAAGCGCTGAACATTGGCTGCCATTCTCCTTTTCTTTTTGGTGAATCTTGTCGGTAACGGAAATCCATAACATTAATGATACAGCGAAGCGCCATCTCCGCAACGAAAGTAACGACAATCGAAAGAACACTTTGGATTATTACTGTGGTGTCACCACGTACAGAGAAAGTACAATAACGTTACGGACTGTGTCGAGACAGAACAGTTTGGATATCACTATCATCTTCAACTTTTGTCTACAGTTGGAACTTTTGATCACCACGTGAATTCAATAACCACTCAACAAAACAAGAAGTCGGTTTGAAATCTAGCGTCGTAGACATTTCCAGCGGATTGCGAATAACAATTAAAACGAACAAAAACTTTGGTGACTGAATAAAAAGAACTTTTGGCGACGGATTAATAGCCCATATTTGTCGGCCAACCAGTTACACATTATTATTTTTTATTGTTTTGCTCCCATCGTCATATTTATTGTTGTCGGGTGTTACGCAATTATTTGTATGTGGTCCAGTGTTTGTCAAGAGTAGGGGTTTTTTGTGTTGCTTCTCGAAGGCCGGGAGGCGGGGCAAAATTTTATTTTCTTACTGTGCACCATGTGTTTTCTGGGAAGTAAATCGTAAGGTCGGTTTGTTTGATTCTGCAGTGAAGCAGGGTGGTCCTAGATTATATACCGTGCCTTTTGGGTCTAACGTAAGATCTGTGTATATTTTCAGTATATATTCCTTTTTCTTTCTCTCTTTCTTTTCGTTATATTTACATATGATATTTGTTGTGTTCGGATATATGTTTTTATTGTGATCTTTCGTCATTTCTGCTGTCTAGTGGTCTTTGTCAGTTTAAATTTATATATTATGCGCACTGTGGATGTCCCTACACAAGCTTGTGGTTGTTACTGTGGTTTTATTTCTGTGTCATCATCGTCTCCGTGTACTCAGCTTGTGAAGTCTAGCGTTGGATAGTCATCACTTAGTGTTATCATCCATTTGTTTGTATATGTATTTATATGTATGTTTAACAATATTTCCAGGGACTTCATGAATTTGTGGTCATAGATATATAGATACGAGGGGAGTATAGTTGATATTCCCACCTCACTACCTAGTGCTTATAGAGTGACTGGGTGAGTACAGAGTGATATTGTAGCACTACGGATTTACGTACACAGGGAGTGCGGGTGTACTTAGGGAAGTGACACAAGGACGAGTAGCAGAGTCTGTACATTTATAGTTGGCTGATTCACAGCAACGTGTCCACAAGTACAAGATGCCTACTTTTATGGAATATATTGAAGCAGGTGAACGAATAGGCCTGAAGGGTAAAGAGTTACAGGAGTATGCAGAAGCGAAAGAACAAAAGCAGACGGAAAGAGAGGAGAGGCATAATGAACGCGAGCAAAGCGTCTACAGGAAGAGAAGAGACACAAGTAAAACTAGCTGAAATAGAAAACAAGCATCTACAGGAAGTAAAGTTAGCTGAAATGGAAAACAAGCGTCTACAGGAAGAAAGAGACACAAGTAAAACTAGCTGAAATAGAAAACAAGCGTCTACAGAAGAAAAGAGACACAAATGAAATGGAAATTGAGAAAGAGAAGATCAAGTGTCAGATGCAAACTGAAATCGAGTTAAGAAAACTAGAACTATCTTCGAAGGGTCAAAGTGAGGAAAGCAGAAGACCTTCGCCGTCGTCACAGAGATTAAAACTGCCATACTTTACGGACCGAGACAACCTTGAAGCTTATCTTGACAGATATCAGGCATCAGCGAAAGTGGTTAGGCATCCCGAAGAACGTATGCTATTAGACTAGGGGAGCTTCTTACGGGCAAGGCACTAGACACCATGTTCAATTTACCTGTAGAAGAAAGAAACAACTACACTATCTTACGTCAACGTTTGCTGACTAAGTTCCAACTCACTGAGCTGGATATAGGACAAAGTTTAGACAGTTAGTGCCAGAGACAAATCAAGATTTCACAGACTTTGTTAACACAGTAAAGAACACATTTAACAAATGGATTGGAGCTTGCAGAAGTAGGGAAAGATTTTAATAAATTAGTAGATCTAATGTTAAGAGACAAGTAGATCTGCATGCAATTCTAATTTAGTGGCGTTCTTTGAGGAACGGAAGCCAAAGGACATAGACACATGTCTCAGTTAGGGCAAAAGTATATGACTGCACATCCTAACAGTTCTATTGGGAAACTAATGAGTGAGGAAATAGTCTGTGCAGCGTACACTAAACAGGACCAGAATCCAGTCATCAGACCAAGGGCGAAAAGTGTGGATTCAGCACAGAAAGGTGAGCAGCAAGAACTTCAAGATAATGGTTTCCGAGGAAACAATGTTGGTAGAGTAGGACGGTACCCATATAGAAGAGGGAACTTCCAGAGACGTCCAAATTATGCCGGATGTTGGAATTGTGGGAGCTGGAGACACAGGGCAGCAGAGTGTGATGCACAACCAGCAGATGGACCAACGAACAACACTAAAAGGGAGATTACTTGTTTCAAATGTGGAAAGAAGGGGCATATCAGCCATCAATGTAGGATGAGAGAAACAGAGCACTCAAATGCAGCGCAAGTAATTGAGACGCTGAACAATGAAGATTGTAGTGGGTGCAAACCTCTTTTTGAAAAAGACAGTCAGCCAGTCCTAATATGTGGTAATACAGGAAAAGCAGGATCAGCAGTGCATGAAGGAGGAAGTTTGAAGCTGCATCAGGGATTTGTCAATGATAGGCCAGCGTTAACAATTAGGGATTCCGGATGTACGTCTATCGGAGTGAGGAGAAGTTTAATAGATCCCTCGGATTATACAGGGAAAAAGATTAGATGCATAACATTCAACGGCACAGTAGAGTTCTACCCAGTAGCCATAATAACAGTAAAAACACCATATATCACTGGAAGAGTGACAGCGTGTGTTCTGGACTCACCAGTGGCTGATTTGATCATAGGAAATGTTATAGGAGTTAAAGATTGTACAGAAGAGGAAGTAGTTTATTGGGACCGAAAATATAGTGTAGCAGTAACGAGGTTAGGTACCAAAGAGAACCTAAATTAGAGAGTATAGCTGAGGTAGGAGAGGCACTTGAAGTAGACACAAGAACTCAGGACAAGGATAGTACAGCGGAGCAGATGAGAATGGATCCCATATATAGTGCTAGTGAATCCCAGAGACAAGATACTACTCTGAACAAATGTTCCCAAGGGTGTAGGAGAGTAGAACATAGGCAGTCAAAGAAAGGTAGATGGTGCTTCGAGAGGAAGAACAATGTTCTCACTCGCAGGTTTTCAGATAGCAGAACTGCACGTGGGCAAGGCAGTACCTTTAGCACATAGAGACCGATATACGAGAACAGCTCAGGATAGTGCATGTGCAGGGCACATAGGCATAAGGCGTATGCAGCAGAAAGCAAGGTGCCAGATATATGGGCCAAGATTGAATAAAGAGTTCAGACTAAACAGAGACGCAAGTGTAACGGTGCAATATGCAGATAGGAAAGTTGAGTCATGTCAAAAGAGTTTTCGCGACATTACTGACCCAGGCTAGGGATAGCAAACAGATGTTGTAATTGTAGAGGTACCATGAGTCATGGGTACATGAAAGGTAGACACAGCATCGACAGGAATCAGAGGTGGGTTAATGCAAGAACAGAACCACCTGATATAGGGTCGGTACACAAATAGTATTGTGTGGTCGTGAAGTAGTAAGAGACCTGTGGTACATAAGTATAATGCTTTTCTATGATGTATTATTATTATGTGATGTATTAGTTCATGCATTGGTACACAAGATAGAAAGTTGTTTGTATTTATGTGTGGGGAATATGGGAATGTACTATGAGCATTTGATGTATATGTAGTGTGGTAGCAGAGTAAGGTGCAGCATACATAGGGCTACCCAGGCAATGTGTCTGGTCACATATTTAATAAGTTTTAGTCCCCAACATTTGAAAACGATGTTTTCTTTTGAGGGTGGGTAGTGTCACATGCCTGTGGTCATGGACAGTAAGGTGAGTGACCTGGCTACGAGGAAAACAATCACCCTCAGAAATAATGGGGCGGATATGTAGTGAGGCCCAGGGGGGATGGGTCGAAAGACAGTTGTGTGTTGTGTGAAGTCAGGAGACTGAAAAGGGAGTGAGAGAAGAGACCGACTGCGGGTCAGGTCTTTTGAGAGAGTTGAGTTTGAGATACCGAGGTAGTGGGTAGTCCACGGACAACGGGGTTGTGTTATGCGCCGAGTTGTGAAGACAGGCCTGAACAAGAGTGGGCTCTATAGTTGAGCAGTGGCTCCAACCCAATGTGTGGGTTGTATTGTGGGAGATCCAGCCGTGGATAGTAGCTGGATTACCTGTCTGGTGGATTGAGATAAGAAGCAGGCCGTGAGAAGGCATTTATGTGTGCTGGTTAAATTGTGAGGAGGATATTGAGAATCTATGGATTACATTGTTTCTGGATATATACATATGTTCCGTGAGTCTGTATTATTTCTGTAATAAAGGATTATGTGCGCCAACTGAATCTTGTTTCATGACTGGTGAATATGCACTGCGGGGGTGAGTTACATTGCAAGACAGATATCTCCATTGACACACCATGAGTATCGTTCCCTAGACAACGACCATCATACAATAATGTCATGAGCATATCATCGTAAGAACTTCGTGATATTATCATCAAGAACGACGTGTGACAAACAGCAAATAATAATAATAACCATCCAATAATGCATGTAAACAAAAGACAATAAAATGATAATTTACTCACTTTCTATACAGTGAACTAGATCTGAACTTGGCTATATCGAAGCTGGGAGCATGGGGCATGTGAATGATGAAAGCATAGGCAAACCACAAACTCAAACCTGTAAATATATATACAGATGAGCATTTATATAAGAATATAACAGCATATTTTATGCAAAGCTTCTCTATAGACCCATCAAATAAGAATATAATAGTATAAATTACAAACATGACAAAAATTAATATAAATTTACCAAAGTATAAATATCTGCTGCGGATAATGATACAAATAGAGATGGACTATGTATGTGTAAACCACTGTTTAGTTGGAGATGGACTCTAAACATCTAATCCACTCTAGAGTTTGAGGTGGAGTATGTATGTGCAAACAACTCTAGAGTTTGAAGCAGACAGTAAAATGCTTTCACAACAAACACAAGCAATGATTATAATAAACTGCTCTATGATAGCGACAAACTGTGCTATGATTGTCAACAAACTGTGCTGTGATAGTCACCAAACTGTGCTATGATAGTCAACAAACTGTGCTATGATAGTCAACAAACTGTGCTGTGATAGTCAACAAACTGTGCTATGATAGTCAACAAACTGTGCTATGATAGCCAACAAACTGTGCTATGATAGTCAACAAACTGTGCTATGATAGTCACCAAACTGTGTTATGATAGTCAACAAACTGTGCTGTGATAGTCACCAAACTGTGCTATGATAGTCAACAAACTGTGCTGTGATAGTCAACAAACTGTGCTATGATAGTCAACAAACTGTGCTATGATAGTCAACAAACTGTGCTATGATAGTTAACAAATGATAGTTAACAAACTGTGATATGACAGTCAACAAGCTGTGCTATGACAGTCAATAAACTGTGCTATGATAGTCACCAAACAAGTTCTATGTCAACAGACTGTGCTATGTCAACAAATTGTGCTATGACAGTCAACAAATTGTGCTATGACAGTCAACAAACTGTGCTGTGACAGTCAACAAAACTGTGCTATGACAGTCAACAAACTGTGCTACAACAGTCACAAACTGTGCTATGATAGTCAACAAACTGTGCTATGACAGTCAACAAACTGTGCTATGATAGTCAACAAACTGTGCTATGACAGTCAACAAACTGTGCTATGATAGTGAACAAATTGTGCTATGATAGTCAACAAATATCCCATACATACCCCTGAGAATCTAACTCCATGATATGAGACACTTTGTTCCAACCAAAGCCCAGAAACCTCTGATCATACAACGGAATGTCCTTGCGTATCACCACGTACGGCTCAAAGTCTTGCTCCCACGACACCTGAAGAAAATGTAATAGGTAATATGTGATTAAGAATCATTTGATGTAATAGGTAATACATGGTTAACAAGGGGAAGTCAATAAGGAAGCACAAATTTCTGTAGAAAAATAACTAAATATGATAACAACTTGAAACCAGTTTTATACATTGTCCCTTTATTTCTCAACATAATTTCCACCAAAATTGATGCACTTATCCTATTGTTTTATCAGGGAATTGCGTGCTCTGTTTTCTAAACCACGTTTTCACTTCACATTCAACTTCGGCGCCATTCGCGAATTGTCTCCCGCCAAGGTGGGTTTTCAGTGTTTATGCTGACAAATGTTGTCCCATAAAGCGGTGCATAGCTGGGTAGAAAAGTTACGAGGTCGAGTCAATAGTAAGATCACACAGTTCTGTGGGATGGCAGGTAATGAAAACAAGCATACAGTTCTATGCAGCAGGTTTTGGGAGGGCTGATAAAACGATGGGATAAGTGCATCAATGTTTGTGGAAATTATGTTGACAAAATAAAGGGACAATGTATGTATAAAAAATAACTGGTTTCAAGTGGTTATCATATTTAGTTATTTTTCTAGTCATTTGTGACTTACTTATTACCTTACCCTTGCATTAGATAATACTTAATTAATCACCAACTGATGTAATAGGTAGTACATCATTATTAGATGTAATAGGTAATACATGATTACTAGATGTAATAGTGAAACAAGATTAACTACTATGTGATATAACAGGTAATACAAGATTATTAACTACCATTAGATGTAACAGGTAATACATGCCCACCTAACAATCTACCCACAACATACTCATTAACCTACCAACTGGCTAACCAATCTTGATATCAACCTACCAACTAACCACCTACCAACTGACTAACCAATCTTCCAACCAACCCACCTACCAACTGACTAATCAATCATCATATCAACCTACCCACCTAACAACTGACTAACCAATTTTCCATCAACCCACCCACCTACAAATTTGGGTAACTAATCTTCCTATCAAACCCACCCACCAACCACCTACCCAAATTACTAACCAAACTTCCTATCAACCTACCCACCAACCCCCTACCAATGACTAACCAATCTTCCTATCAACCTACCCACCAACCACCTACCAAATGACTAACCAAACTTCCTTTAACCTACCCCCAACCCCCTACCCAAATGACTAACCTCTTTATATCAACCTCCCACCAACCCACCTACCAACTAACTAACCAAACTTTCCCATCAAACCCACCCCCCCAACCACCTACCAAATGACTAACCAATCTTCCTATCAACCTACCCCCCAAAACCTACCAAATAACAACCAATCTTCCTATAAAACCCACCCACCAACCCACCTACCAACTAACTAACCAATCTTCCTATCAACCTACCCACCAACCCACCTACCAACTAACTAACCAATCTTCCTATCAACCTACCCACCAACCAACCTACCAACTAACTAACCAATCTTCCTATCAACCTACACCAACCACCAACCTACCTACACCACTAAACTAACCAATCTTCCTATCACCTACCCACCTACCACTACTAACCAATCTTCCTATCACCTACCCACCAACCCACCTACCAACTTACTAACCAATCTTCCTACCAACCAACCCACCTACCAACTGACTAACCAATCTTCCTATAAACCTACCCACCAACCCACCTACCAACTAACTAACCAATCTTGCTATCAACCTACCCACCAACCCACCTACCAACTAACTAACCAATCTTCCTATCAACCAACCAACCCACCTACCAACTTACTAAACAATCTTCCTATCAACCTACCCACCAACCCACCTACCAACTAACTAACCAATCTTCCTATCAACCAACCAACCCACCTACCAACTTACTATCCAATCTTCCTATCAACCTACCCACCAAATAACTAACTAACCAATCTTCCTATCAACCTACCCACCAACCCCCCTACCAACTAACTAACCAATCTTCCTATCAACCAACCAACCCACCTACCAACTAACTAACCAATCTTCCTATCAACCTACCCACCCCAACCCACCTACCCCAAATTACTAACTAATCTTCCTATCAACCTACCCACCAACCCACCTACCAACTAACTAACCAATCTTCCTATCAACCCACCCACCAACCCACCTACCAACTAACTAACCAATCTTCCTATCAACCTACCCACCACCCACTACCAACTAAAATACCAATCTTAAATATCAAAACCCACCCACCAACCCACCTACCCAACTGACTAACCAATCTTCCTATCAACCTACCCACCAACCCACCTACCAACTAACTAACCAATCTTTCCCATCAACCAACCAACCCACCTACCAACTAACCAAAACCCAAACTTCCTATCAACCACCTAACAACTAACTAACCAATTTCCTATCAACCTACCCACCTACCACTAAATAACCAATCTTCCTATCAATCAACCAACCCCCACCAAATAACTAACCAATCTTCCTATCAACCTACCCACCAAACCCACCTACCAACTAACTAAAACCAATCTTCCTATCAACCTACCAACCCACCTACCAACTGGCTAACCAATCTTCCTATCAACCTACCCACCAACCCACCTACCAACTGACTAACCAATCTTCCTATCAACCTACCCACCAACCCACCTACCAACTTACTAACCAATCTTCCTATCATCCTATCAACCTACCACCAACCACATACCAACTGACTAACCAATCTCCTATCAACCTACCCACCAAACCCACCTACCCAAATTACTAACCAATCTTCCTATCAACCTACCCACCAACCCACCTACCAACTTACTAACCAATCTTCCTATCAACCTACCACCAACCCACCTACCACTGACTAACCAATCTTCCTATCAACCCACCCACCAACCCACCTACCAACTTTCTAACAATCTTCCTATCAACTACCCACCAACCCACCTACCAACTGACTAACCAATCTTCCTATCAACCTACCCACCAACCCACCTACCAACTTACTAACCAATCTTCCTATCAACCTACCCACCAACCCACCTACCAACTGACTAACCAATCTTCCTATCAACCTACCCACCAACCCACCTACCAACTGACTAACCAATCTTCCTATCAACCTACCCACCAACCCACCTACCAACTGACTAACCAATCTTCTATCAACCTACCCACCAACCCACTACCCCAAATGACTAACCAATCTTCCTATCAACCTACCCACCAACCACCTACCAACTTACTAACCAATCTTCCTATCAACCTACCCACCTACCAACTGACTAACCAATCTTCCTATCAACCTACCCACCAACCCACCTACCAACTTACTAACCAATCTCCTATCAACCTACCCACCACCCACCTACCAACGACTAACCAATCGTCCTATCCAACCTACCCACCAACCCACAATACCAACTACTAAACCAATCTTCCTATCAACCTACCCACCAACCCACCTACCAACTGACTAACCAATCTCCTATCAAAAATAGACCCACCCCTACAACTGGCTAACCAAACTTCCTATCAACCTACCACCAACCCACCTCCCAAATGACTAACCAATCTTCCTATCAAACTACCAACCCACCTACCAACTACTAACCAATCTTCCTATAACCTACCACCAACCCCTACCAACTTACTAACCAATCTTCCCATAAACCCACCACCAACCCACCTACCAATTGACTAAACCCAAACTCCTATCAACCCAAACCCCCCTACCAACTGATAAAACCCAAACTTCCTATCAACCCACCCCCCAACCCACCTACCAATTTACTAACCAATCTTCCTATCAACCACACACCCACCAATTGACTAACAAACTTTCCCAAAACCTACCCATCTACCAACCCATTAACCCAAATAACTAACCAATCTTTCCCATCAACCTACCACTACCAATTGACTAACCACTCTTTAAGCCTACCCATTACCAACCCACTTACCAACTAACTAACTAATTTCCTATCCCTACCCACCACCAATTGACTAACCCAAACTTCCTATAAGCCTACCCATCTACCAAACCCCCTTACCAACTAACTAACCAATCTTCCTATCAACCACCCACCTACCAAATGACTAACCAATCTTTCCCATCAAAAAACCCACCAACCACCCACCCAAAATTACTAACCAATCTTCTATCAACCTACCCACCTACCAAATGACTAAACCCAAACTTCCTATCAAACCCACCCACCTACAAATGACTAACCAATCTTCCCATCAACCATCCACCAACCCACCTACCAACTTTCTAACCAAACTTTCCCATCAACCTACCCACCTACCAAAGATAACCAATTTTCCCATAAAACCCACCCACCCACCAAATGACTAACCAACTTACTATCAACCAACCCCCCAACCAACTTACTAACCCCAATCCCCTATCAACCTACCACCTACCAAATGAAACCAATTTCCTATAACCTACCACCTACCAAATGACTAACCAATCTTCCTATCAACCAACCCACCAACCAAACTACAACCAATCTTCCATCAACCCACCCCCTACCAAATGACTAACCAATCTTCTATCAACCTACCCACCTCCAAAAGACTAACTGATCTTCCTATCAATACCCACCAACCCACCTACCAACTGACTAACCAATTTCCTATCAACCTACCCACCTACCAACTTACTAA
>JACEFZ010012828.1:0-58418 GCA_014155875.1 Cepaea nemoralis
AATTTTTTTTGCCCCCCGGGTTCAAAAAAGAAGCCCCTACATCAGCTACAAATCGTTTGATGAACATGTTCACAAAGACTGGCTGATTACTCACAACAGGAATATACAGTCTTTATTTTGCTCGCTTTAATTAGTGAGAGAGTCTGAAGACTGTTGTATAACCAGGTGGACTTAGGTTATTAGAGAAATACAAAAGGAGAAAATGTCGGATGTGTTTGTAGATCGGCAGGGAAGTCTTTCAGCGGTCGGATTTATCAATAACACAGAAAACAGACTGTTGTGAATGAGCATATGACACATCACAGCACATGACGATGAATGTAAATGAGGAACTATTCCATGGATATCCCTCAGTATTTCCAATTAGCAGACAAGTGAGGAATCACTTGAAAGCTGACGCGATGTGGTTCTATAGAAGCACGGTGAGAACACCGTGGGTGGATAGAAAGAACAATGAGGATATCACGACAGACATTAACTCACAAAGAGAACTAGTTACTCGCCTCAGGAGACGACAGTCCACATTCTTTAGGCGTGTCCAAGAGAAGGAGACAGCCGGAGTATGTGGTCACGGCGGAAAAGTTGAAGAAGAGGAGAGGCAGAGGGAGACCAAAGGAGAAGATGCTGGACAGTTTTACATTATGGCATGGGGAACATTGGTATCAGAAATGATTGGCAGTACACGGAACAGGGGGCTATACACAGACATAACCACCAACGCCACACGACGTAGACTATAAGAAGAAGATTTCCTCCTCGAACATTTGAGTGTAATAGAGTGATAAACTAGGAGTGAACTGGGTTCATATAATGATAGAATAATATAAACAATCATTCTCTTATTACGAAAGTACAGTGAACGTGTATGTATTTATCATTATCTATGTATAGTATGCCGAGGTAGCGGGTTCAACCCCTACACCAGTCAGCTGGACTAAAATGTTGACTTCTCCTTGACTTGGGGACGTAAATTTCAAGTACCTCTGAAGTCGGAATGGGTTCGCCTGATAGCGAGGGACGCTGGTAAAAGGGAAAGTAGTTTGCCATTGCTTTCTGAGCGACCGGTTCACATACCCCGTAAGTTATCCACGCGGCGAGAACCGCTACCGATTCTCGCGCAGGTTACGTTCCTCGCGTGGATATACGGGATTACGGAGAAATCCCCCCTAGGCCAGGGAGAACTTTACAAATATAATCATCAACAAACATGTCTTTAAATGTATAAGCATTTCTTTATATGTTTAATCATTATTTTACAAATATAATCATCATTTTATAAATACAATCATTGTGTTAATTTCAATATGGCGCAGACAATTTTACATCATTTATAGTTGCTAAGGAACCCTTAGGCTGTTGAAATATGAAAAATCAGTAACAAGTATTGTTTAGCACTCATAAAAATAGAGAAAATCAGTTGAAATCAGAGAATATAACAGGCAATTTAAAACTGAAATTATTAGTCACACTGGGATTGAATATGTCAAGCCTGAGTGCCGAAATCTTTCACTTATTATCTTGTCAATTATTCCCTCAAATGTATGCTTCTTTTCTTCACTTCTGTAAGTGTAAATCAATTCGCATGAATTTATTTCTTAAGCAACATATTTCCAATCAACATTGCCGGAATTGATCACGTGTTAACAATTTAAAGAGCGTCACTAGTCTCTTTTAAAGGTCAACGCTTGGCCTTGGCCCTCACAGCCGGAAGTCCATATAAGGATCGAACAACCATGTCGAAATAGCAGTCGTCGTCGACGGTGGAGCTCACTCTAGCGTAGTAGTTCATGAATTCCTGCAAGAGAACGTTGTATTTTCATTATTTGTTTGTAATTTACATTCCACAATCAAAACAATTGCATTCATGATATGAATGATGAAATTAATAAAGACAACAAAATATGATTTAAAAATTGCATGAATGATTTTCGCGACCACCCGAATTACGAGAAGACAAAAATTGGAACATATTGTGACGACCGAAAGTTGTGTGGAAAGAGAGATAAAGGAAGACAACATAAGACAATTTTTGATAGTCTTGTGTCATGGTCCGGAGGGGAGTCAACACACAAATTAATCCTTGCTGTCGGAGATCGCAATTTGTGGAGATGCATGATCACAGCGCCAGCCGGCAAGGCACTGAATGATGATGGTAATGATTATGGTGTTGGGAGTCTCCGTGTCGAAGTGGTCAAGCCGTTTGTCTCGGACTCCGAAGGTTGTGGGTTCGATTCCGGGCCACGTCCTTCGGTTCACGGGTGAATTTTTTCGGAGACACCTGTGGGTCGTCGCTGGAGCTAATGATTTTGTGCTTTCTGCGACGCTTTCCGCGCTACAGAAAGAGACCGAGCCATGTGGGATAAAACCCGGTGACATGAAGTCGACCCTGTCGACTTTTAAGCCACTTTTTTATGATGATGGTGAATAACAGAAATGTCATGACAAACTCAAGACCCGTTTACTGAAAAAAAAAATATTTGTATCTTGTTTTTTAGTAATGAAGCGAAAGGGAGAAATACACCCACGCGCACACTCACACATACACACACACACACACACACACACACACACACACAGTGAGAGAGAGTGAGAGATAGAGAGAGGAGCGCAGGGAGAGGTATTGTGTGTGTTGATAAAGAAAATGTTGATAATTGCTGTGGACATCATCTAGTTAGACTCTGGCCTTCCATCTGCATGTGTTACCATTGACATTGTTATTATTTAGCTCAAAGAGGAGTCCTTTATTCCTTGTCGAATGCTTTTTTCTAAGTCTACCTACATGTTCACAATTAGTCTTCTTCCATGGAGTGGGTTTTCTATCTCTTGGGATGGGTACGTAGTCTGATCTTCTGTGCATTGACATTGTTTAAATCTTGCTAAGAGGTAGACAAAGATGAAAGTGGGAAGATAACATCAAGAGATGGACAAACAGCAGTCTGACAGAATGTACAATCCTAGCGAGAGATACACGGTGTTGGAGATCCACTGTAGCCAACCTTCACTATGGAGACGTCACCTGATTGATTGACAGCTTGCTTTATGTGGCCTTTAAAGTTGTTTCCCTGTCATTGTGAGTGAGATGTCCGTTTTTTTTGTTTTGTTTTCTTTTTCTTTCTAATTTTACTTCATTTATGTCACTGAAAAATATATGTGTATCTTGGTTGGTCGGTCGAAGCCCCCCCCCCCCACCCCCCACCCAACCTAACTTGGTACCAAAGTACCATCTCTGTGGGAACTGCTTGCTTGCTTGCTCGCATTCGCTGGCCATGAACTCCAGCATGAAGTCCTATATGTCGGATGAAGACATCCTGTTGTCCAACATCAGTGTGATGTCATATTGGACTGAGGTTTGCGTAAGTATCCGTTGTCCCGTGTCTGGCTTATTGGTGTGCAGAGTAGTGGTTCCTCGCCATGCAGGCAGATACTCTCCGACTTCGGAAGAATAAGCGGTCCTACAACGTTAGCCAGGACCCCGAAGGGACCTGTTGCCCAGGACGCACGACTAGGACGTGTTAGTCGGTCTCGGCCAGTATAAAACCTCGCCCTGGTGCCTTGCAAACACCTCTGCGTTCCTCTGTGGGAACTGTCTTGCAGGGCTTGCCGCCCCCCCCCCCTTCCCTTCCTTATCCAGTCTCAAAACCCAGCAGGATTTACAAGACTGGAACGGTAACTTCACATCTTCGAACAGGCATTTTAGGATGTGCCAGGTCATGTCATGATTCATCGAAGTATTCGCGGACTGACTGACATCAGGTCTAGGTTTGTCATGTTTCCTCCACAGGTTTTATGTATTTTATTGTCAGTAGATCAGTAGGTTCCAACCCAATAACCAGAGCAAACATGCTAGGAAAAATAAGAAGTGGGTAAGATAAGATAAGCTTTACCTCTCTAGTTACTTCCCCGTCCGGATTTCCAGGCGTGTCCAAGCCGTCTAGAAAATACCGTAAAGTTTGTTCCTCCGTCCACTCTCCGGACAAGTACTTGGGATGTTTTCTGGCGTTTGCGGCGTACACAACTGAAATAGTACGGTAATTGTTGTCACAAACTAAGTACTCATTAGTCGATAACTCGTCTTATATAATTCATACAGCGTAAATAATTAGTAACATAATTTGAAATACATAAATAAATAAATATTTCAGGAATTGTTTGTCACTGATAAAATAACAAGCACAGTGTAGATTTCTTCCTTTGTGGAGCATAGCAGTTCAACCAATTCAACCGTAACCATTTGTAGACTTTTTCATGATCCGTCAGATTTAACAACAAAAGTCTTTTACGTTGTTAGGTAGCCAGTCCCATGCAACACTTTCCTTAGTCGCTTCTTACGACATGTATGGTAGGTTTTTTTTATGTTGCATATCCCTTACAGGACGTTGCAGTCAACCCAGCATTTTTCAGCTGTTGTTGATGTACAAAGCAAGTTTTACGTTCAGTAGTTTGCCATTGTTTTCTGAACGACCCGGCTTACATACCCCCGTAAGTTACCAGCGCAGCGCGAACAGCTGCCAATTCTCGCAGCTGCTGTTTTCCCCACTTGGATATACGGGATTACGAACAATATCGTTAACCCTTTGGCCAGGGAGACCGGTAGGTTACAGTGTTATTATGTGTTGCTTCACGTATGGGCTTCGGGAACAAACGGGTACAAATGTTGTCTTAACAGAGTCAGTTCCAAACAAAAAGTTTGGATCAAACAATTCTATTATAGTCTACCATTACCCTTATCCCGTTCAACCTCAGGGAAAAGTTATATTAGGGTGCATCCCAGGCTCAGATTAATGATCCTGTGACTGAGTCAGCCGCAAATAGCAGTTGCCCACGGTTTTACCCTCACATGCTTATTAATTTGAAGGTGACTATTATCCATACGGGGTAATTGCAACTGGTGATTACGCCATACCAGTTTAGTCTCATTATTCTGCGCAAACACCAGTAGGTGATCATGCATTCAGTATTGCAAGTTAACCGTTTCAGTATCAAACAAAAATTAAGTTCTGACCAAACAAAAATGTATAGCGGAAAACTGAAAGTAGAGGTGTGTCACGGTTATGACTTAAAAATTGTTAAAATGGTATCAGACATGTTGTAATTATAATGCAATGACAACACTTCGGCGATATGCAAGCCCATGGCAGATACAGGACGTCGCCTAGGACGATTAATCATCCCATGGCACTTAATCAGTTAAAATGTCCTAATAGATTGTAAGTGTAATCAGATATAGCGTACTATACTACTATATTTTAAGTGTAAGCAAATATAAACACAATGACATGATAGTCTCTGTAAAACTACCCCGGTGACACTGAAACAAATGGCAATTTGCTTTTATTTATATCGGGTGAAAGGATTCATTACGCTACTTCATTATATGTTGAACTTTGTTTCTGCAGTAAGCACCCAACGAGATACAGCTAAATATGTCAGGCAATAAATTGTGCAATATTTTGTTTTTGTCTTTGTTATTCTAATATATTTGAACCCATTTTTTGCAGTCATTACCTAATTATAATTAAATTGGACTCTGGTTACAGTGGTGTAGTAGTGCCAGGGCACCGCCCACATATTTTTTTCTAGGTAATCAGGGCGTGCCTTCCCTCACAAAATCATAATAGATATTTAGTTTTTAAATCATCATCATCATGTGCCATGCCGATAAGAGTGGGTGGTCATGTTTCACCATTGTACACCACGTGTAGTGAATGAGCTTCCTGTTCTTGCTTCGACCATGCCACGTGGCCTAGCCATCCAAATATTTACTTATCTGTCTTCCGCTTGTTCTTTCCCCGTTAGTCTTGCCAATTGTTACCAAGTTCTCTAGTTTATTTCTTCTCATAACGAGTTCAAAATATTGTGATTGTCTACGTCTAATTTCTCTAATCAGTTTACGGTTGTCATCTGCTTCTTGCAGGTTTTGCTCATTGTTTTATTGTTCTATCTGTCTATGGTATTCTTTGCAGTTTTTTAAATATCCTCTACTTAAAATTAATTTGTTACTATACAAGACCTGTCGTAGTACAATGACGGATGCATCCATTAGTCAGTGCTATATGTTAACTGCATGTAAAGCTAGTTGATTGTCATTTATAACACGTTACAATCAGCCCTAGCATGTATTGGCTGTTTGTGATTTACTTGTCATTGTTATTTCATTAGCTTGTCTTTGCTTTTCTGAACGGCTGACACCTCATACCATTTAAATCAACGCAAAAATGTCTGCTTCCAAATCGCCAGCAGATGATTTCCAACCACAGATTGGTTATAACGTTTAAGTCCGACTTAATAGCGGTATCTACATGTTCACATAATACCGTGATGTCTGGGTGTACTTATTTCAATGCCATCTGTAGTGCGTCTGTACTCTGTTATTCCAGCTTTCTGATGAATGCATAACGTCGCAGTATTCTTTTATTGTGTGATCATGTTTATGAAAGACTGCCCCTATTCTGCAAATGTAGCTATCGTTCATTACTACTAGGGTAAACGTGTTAACAGGTAAAACTAAACAATATGACCCCCCCCCCCCACCCCACCCCTCCCTGGTCAGGTGAACGTATCTCCATGGAAGCGGGGACTTCTTAATTCACTAACCGGGGCCCAACCTTAAATGGGTACCAGGACATTTCCTGGGAAGTAAATGCGGTTGTGTGATATCTACCATATAACCAACCGAGTGTCGATATTTATACAACTGTGGGGCTAACACCGTATACCTCATATTAGTTAGTTAGTCCTTCCTCTTGAGCCTAAGGCGGCGCATAGGGCAGAAGTCCTGTCTCTCCATGCTTGGCGGTTCGCTGCTACCTGTTGTAGATCTTGGATGTTCACTTGGCCGTTGAATGAGCCTTCTCTAATCATGGTTCTACGCAGGGTCTCTCTTGGTCTTCCCCGTTTTCTTTTCCCTACTGGTGACCATGTGAGGGCTTGGTAGGGGAGTCTTGTCTTGTCCATTCTGAGTACATGGCCGATGTAGTTCCAACGGCGTCTTCTTATGAAATTGGATACTGTATCTTGCTTAGTCTCTTGTCTTATTTGCGTATTGGTTCTAAAGGCTGTCCAGTGGTTGTTTAGAAGTCTTCTAAGACATTTGTTCTCAAAATTATCTAATTTTTTATCTAAAGCTACCGTTGATTTCCAACTTTCACATCCATACGTTAACACTGGAATCACACAAGAGTTGAAAATTTTAAGTTTTGTGTGTTTGCTGAGTGTCTTTGACTTCCAGATGTTTGACAGTTTATTGAAGGCACCAGATGCCAGTGCGATTCTAGATGATATTTCTGGTGTTGAGTCCCCTGTAGATGTCATTTTGTTTCCTAGGTATGTGAAGCTGTTGACTTTTTCAAGAACGTAGCTGTTCAATTTGGTGTCATCTGAACTGTTGGTAAGATCAATAGTCTTTGTTTTTGTGGTGTTAATTTGGAGACCAATTTTCCCTGAAACATGTTGGAGGTGGTTTATTTTCTCTTGGGCATCCGGTAGTGTTGAACTCAAAAGCACTATATTGTCGGCAAAGTCCAGGTCTTCTAGAATTTTGTCGACCCAATGGATACCCATATTTGTGTTGTTTGTGCATTTGCGCATGACCCAATCGATAGCTATTCCAAAGAGCATCGGTGATAAAACACAACCCTGTTTCACTCCTGTTTCGGGACGCAGAGGTGTTTCCAAGGCACCAGGGCCGGGTTATATACTGGCCAAGACCTATTGACGCGTCCTCGTCGAGCGTCCTGGGCAACAGGTCCTTTCGGGGTCCTGGCTAAAGTCAGTAGGATCGCCGATTCCTCCGAAGTCGGAGAGTGTCTGCCTGTACGGCGAGGAACCACCAGTCTGCACATCAATAAGCCAGACATGGGACAACGGATACTCACGCAAAACTCAGGTCCTGTATGACATCACACTGATGTTGGACAACAGGATGCCTTCATCCGACATACAGGACTTTGCGTTGGAGCTCAAGCCAACGAACACAAGCAAGCAAGCAAGCACTCCTGTTTCGACTGAGAACCAGTCAGAGTTGCCTGTTTCTGTTCTTACGCAGCAACGTGTCTCTTTGTAGAAAGATTTTATGACGTTGGTATATTTGGTAGGAAAACCATAGATGTTAAGTAGATTCCAAAGTGATGGACGGTGGATACTGTCGAAGGCTTTTTGAAAGTCGACAAAGTTGGTGATTAATTTCGACTGGAATTCTACAGAGTCTTCAATGATTATTCTGAGGGTGAAAATGTGGTCTATGCATGACCGTTTTGGTCTGAAGCCTGCTTGTTCTTCTCTGAGCCTTTCATCTATAGCCTTTTCAATCTCTCAAGTAACATGCTACAAAAAAGTTTTCCTGGTACTGACAACAGAGTGATGCCACGCCAATTATTGCAATCAGACATATCGCCCTTTTTAGGCAGTTTGAAAATTACACCATCTTTCCACTGTTGTGGTGGGGATTCGCTTTGCCAGATTTCATTGATCAGCTGTAATAAACGTTGTAAGGTGTTCTCATCTGCTGCTTTGAGCATTTCTCCTTAGATGTCATCTTCACCAACAGCTTTGTTGTTCTTCAATTTTTTTATGGCTGCTTTAGTCTCTTCCATGGTGAATGACTCGCAGTAGGCATGTAGTGGGGGCATAGTAATTTCTCCATCCAGGTTCGGAACAGTGTCAGGCTGCGGTCTATTTAATATTTCTTTGAAATGTTCTGCCCATCGTTGCTTTTGAAGGTCATCGGATAACAATTGATTACCTTGTTTGTCTTTGATGGGTATATTTGGTGTAGGTGAGTGATTGCATAGTTGCTTCATGATATGGAATACGGCTCTGTTGTTTCCAGTTCTGGCAGCTGCTTCGGCGTCGGAGGCAAGGCTGTGAATATACCTCATATACGCCTCGTATAAACCACAAGACGCCTCGTGGCGTGGAAAAGCGTCGTTTACTTTCATTTCACGAGCTGGGTCGGATGGTTTACATTAGCAGAGGAATCTGTCCCGCATTCCGCCATCAAACATAATTAAGTTTACAATACTGATTTCGTCTCCGGGGTGTTGATAATTGACTGCAGCCATTAGCGTATCTAAGTTTTCGAGCTAAAGCTGGCAAAGTGATAAAATAGAAGTAGGAAACACGTGACGCATTAGATCAGGCTGCTCTCCTTTCCTCTCTCTCTCTCTCTCTCTCTCTCTCTCTCTCTCTCCCACTCTCCCGCTCTCTCTCTCTCTCTTTCTTTCTCTCCCTCTCCCCCTCAGTCGTGCTGTCTGTCTGCCTGCCTGCTGCCTGTGTATATATATATATATATATATATATATATATATATATATATATATATATATATATATATATATATATATATATATATAATGGGTTGAACCCGATACCTCGGCATCAGTACACCGGTTGTTTAAGAACAAGCGCTCTTATCCATGCTGCCACAATGACCTCACTATTCTTTGTTTCCTCTAAGGATCCCAGTAACACAGGGTCGGTGCAATTGTCATGTGTGCGTCGAACTGAAGAAATGAACTACTACCAATCATGACCTGACATTTGGTTATTACAATGAGCTTATTAGAGGGCAGCTGAAGAGCATGCATGCTAAAAGTTAATATCACGAAATAATAAGGTGAGACATTAATGACATCGCTGCCTTGCCAACGTTTCAAACTAGCGTTGTCACTCAGCAAATAAACATTAGAAAATATTCATTGTTTCTTTCATATAATATGCACTCATATGCGCGTTCTATATCTAGAGCAATCTTGCAGTTATTCTTTCTCCAACATGTCTTATTTTCGCAACTCATTGAAATCTTCAGTTGGACAATTTGGAGAAGGAAGACCATCACATCACAAACAATTAATCTGGCAGCCACCTGAAGAACATCCAGGTGAGCCCAATGTCTAAATTGATGCATTATATCATCTGAGGCCGCGAGGCTTTACTCCAACGCGGCCATGGCGTGCCATTTGGGATGGAGTCCACCTGGGTAATTCTTCCTGAGGCGAAGACAGGTTAGGCAAGCTGGTAAACATTCTCTTGGCAGCACAAAGGTGAGGGAAATGATTGAATCAACGAGCGTTCCATGTGTCTCTTTTCTAAACTGCCGTTGAAAGACTAAACAGAGACAGGGGGAGGGGGAGAGAGAGAGAGAGAGAGAGAGAGAGAGAGAGAGAGAGAGAGAGAGAGAGAGAGGAAACAGAAGATAGTGAGGATGAGAAGGCGGGAGAAGAAGGAATGTGATGATGATGATGATGATGATGATGATGATGTGGTGGTGGTGGTGGTGGTGGTGGTGGTGGTGGTGGTGATGGTGGTGGTGGTGGTGGAGAAAAAAGTGAAAGAAGAATGGAGGGGGATGAAAATAATCTGGTTGAGAAAGAAGATAAAGAGGAGGAGAAGGAAGAATATTCAGAAAAAGGAGGAGAGGATGTTTCTAATTATAAACATATTTTTTTCCTTCGTTCACTCGCTTTATACTGAAGTGTATTCCATACACATGCTACTACTTCTAATGTACAGGACTGACATTCGCGTGTGGATTAGCTTTCCCTAGTACCTATTTTCCTCGTCAGCAGGCGAACTCACTCCATCTTCAGAGGTACTTGTAATGTACCTCCCCAAAGCAAAGACGAGAAGTCAACATTCCGATCCAACTGACCATTAGCACACTGGATGTTTAAGAAGAGCTCTCTTACCTACTCGGCCATGCAGACCTAACATTTGGGGTGGTTCTGATTTCAGATTGTAACTTCGAAGTGTTCTTCCGCAGGTAAAGACGCCATCTACCCACGTCACTCGGACGTTGATCACACATCTAACACACCGAGGCAGTCGCCATGTAGGACTACCTCCAGCTCCAGCTGTACCTTGCTTTAGTCTGTAGCTTCCTCAACACAGACTAGTAGCCCGGAATCCAACCCTACTAGGGGCACGATTCATTGTTTCCAACTATTACGACTATGGAGTCCATCCAGGCTCTTAAAATGGGTACCGGAAGATATTCAGACCTTTTTGAAACTCTTCTGGGAATGAAAGGCAACAAGGAAGGCAGCTGGCCACTTCACATCGCTATACCCGTGCCCTGGGATGTGTGAAGCTCTAACACTTCACATCGTTATACCCGTGCCCTGGGATGTGTGAAGTTCTAACACTTCACATCGTAATACCCGTGCCCTGGGATGTGTGAAGCTCTAACACTTCACATCGTTATAGCCGTGCCCTGGGATGTGTGAAGCTTTAACACTTCACATCGTTATAACGGTGCCCTGGGATGTGTGAAGCTCTAAAACTTCACATCGTTATACCCGTGCCCTGGGATGTGTGAAGCTCTACCTCTAACACTTCACATCGTTATACCCGTGTCCTGGGATGTGTGAAGCTCTACCTCTAACACTTCACATCGTTATACCCGTGCCCTGGGATGTGTGAAGCTCTACCTCTAACACTTCACATCGTTATAACCGTGCCCTGGGATGTGTGAAGCTCTAACACTTCACATCGTTATAACGGTGCCCTGGTATGTGTGAAGCTCTAACACTTCACATCGTTATACCCGTGCCCTGGGATGTGTGAAGCTCTACCTCTGACACTTCACATCGTTATACCCGTGCCCTGGGATGTGTGAAGCTCTAACACTTCACATCGTTATACCCGTGCCCTGGGATGTGTGAAGTTCTAACACTTCACATCGTAATAACCCGTGCCCTGGGATGTGTGAAGCTCTAACACTTCACATCGTTATAGCCGTGCCCTGGGATGTGTGAAGCTTTAACACTTCACATCGTTATACCCGTGCCCTGGGATGTGTGAAGCTCTAAAACTTCACATCGTTATACCCGTGCCCTGGGATGTGTGAAGCTCTACCTCTAACACTTCACATCGTTATACCCGTGTCCTGGGATGTGTGAAGCTCTACCTCTAACACTTCACATCGTTATACCCGTGCCCTGGGATGTGTGAAGCTCTACCTCTAACACTTCACATCGTTATAACCGTGCCCTGGAATGTGTGAAGCTCTAACACTTCACATCGTTATAACGGTGCCCTGGTATGTGTGAAGCTCTAACACTTCACATCGTTATACCCGTGCCCTGGGATGTGTGAAGCTCTACCTCTGACACTTCACATCGTTATACGCCGTGCCTGGATGTGTGAAGCTCTAACACTTCACATCGTTATAGACGGTGCCCTGGGATGTGTGAAGCTCGTAACACTTCACATTGTTAATAAACCCGTGCCCTGGGATGTGTGAACTCTACTCTGACACTTCACATCGGTTTATCCGTGCCCTGGGATGTGTGAGCTCTAACCTCTAACACTTCACATCGTTATACCCGTGCCCTGGGATGTGTGAAGCTCTACCTCTAACACTTCACATCGTTATAAAACCCGTGCCCTGGGATTGTGTGAAGCTCTACCTCTACCACTTCACATCGTTATAACCGTGCCCTGTGGATGTGTGAAGCTCTAACACTTCACATCGTTATAACCGTGCGCTGGGATGTGTGAAGCTCTACCTCTAATACTTGCACATCGGTTATACCCGTGCCCTGGGATGTGGTGAAGCTCTAAACAACTTCACATCGTTATACCGTGCCCTTAGATGGTGAAGCTCTGACACTTCACATCGTTATACCTGTGCCATGGGATGTGTGAAGCTCTAACACTTCACATCGTTATACCCGTGCCCTGGGATGTGTGAAGCTCTAACACTTCACATCGTTATACCCGTGCCCTGGGATGTGTGAAGCTCTACACTTCACATCGTTATACCCGTGCCCTGGGATGTGTGAGGTTCTAACACTTCACATCGTTATACCCGTGCCCTGGAATGTGTGAAGCTCTACCTCTAACACTTCACATCGTTATACCCGTGCCCTGGGATGTGTGAAGTTCTAACACTTCACATCGTTATACCCGTGCCCTGGGATGTGTGAAGCTCTGACACTTCACATCGTTATACCCGTGCAATGGGATGTGTGAAGCTCTAACACTTCACATCGTTATACCCGTGCCCTGGGATGTGTGAAGCTCTACCTCTAACACTTCACATCGTTATACCCGTGCCCTGGGATGTGTGAAGCTCTAATACTTCACATCGTTATACCCGTGCCCTGGGATGTGTGAAGCTCTACCTCTAATACTTCACATCGTTATACCCGTGCCCTGGGATGTGTGAAGCTCTAATACTTCACATCGTTATACCCGTGCCCTGGGATGTGTGGAGCTCTATCTCTAATACTTCACATCGTTATACCCGTGCCCTGGGATGTGTGAAGCTCTTACACTTCACTTCGTTATACCCGTGCCCTGGGATGTGTGAAGCTCTAACACTTCACATCGTTATAACCGTGCCCTGGGATGTGTGAAGCTCTACCTCTAACACTTCACATCGTTATACCCGTGCCCTGGGATGTGTGAAGCTCTACCTCTAACACTTCACATCGTTATAACCGTGCCCTGGGATGTGTGAAGCTCTAACACTTCACATCGTTATACCCGTGCCCTGGGATGTGTGAAGCTCTAACACTTCACATCGTTATACCCGTGCCCTGGGATGTGTGAAGCTCTAACACTTCACATCGTTATAACCGTGCCCTGGGATGTGTGAAGCTCTACCTCTAACACTCCACATCGTTATACCCGTGCCCTGGGATGTGTGAAGCTCTAACACTTCACATCGTTATACCCGTGCCCTGGGATGTGTGAAGCTCTAACACTTCACATCGTTATACCCGTGCCCTGGGATGTGTGAAGCTCTACCTCTAACACTTCACATCGTTATACCCGTGCCCTGGAATGTGTGAAGCTCTAATACTTCACATCGTTATACCCGTGCCCTGGGATGTGTGAAGCTCTACCTCTAATACTTCACATCGTTATACCCGTGCCCTGGGATGTGTGAAGCTCTAATACTTCACATCGTTATACCCGTGCCCTGGGATGTGTGAAGCTCTATCTCTAATACTTCACATCGTTATACCCGTGCCCTGGGATGTGTGAAGCTCTTACACTTCACTTCGTTATACCCGTGCCCTGGGATGTGTGAAGCTCTAACACTTCACATCGTTATAACCGTGCCCCTGGGATGTGTGAAGCTCTAACACTTCACACCGTGCCCTGGGATGTGTGAAGCTCTAACACTTCACATCGTTATAACCGTGCCCTGGGATGTGTGAAGCTCTACTTCTAACACTTCACATCGTTATACCCGTGCCCTGGAATGTGTGAAGGTCTAACACTTCACATCGTTATACCCGTGCCCTAGGATGTGTGAAGCTCTACCTCTGACACTTCACATCGTTATACCCGTGCCCTGGGATGTGTGAAGCTCTACCTCTGACACTTCACATAGTTATACCTGTTCCCTGGGATGTGTGAAGCTCTACCTCTGACACTTCACATCGTTATACCCGTGCCCTGGGATGTGTGAAGCTCTAACACTTCACATCGTTATACCCGTGCCCTGGGATGTGTGAAGCTCTAACACTTCACATCGTTATACCCGTGCCCTGGGATGTGTGAAGCTCTAACACTTCACATCGTTATACCCGTGCCCTAGGATGTGTGAAGCTCTACCTCTGACACTTCACATCGTTATACCCGTGCCCTAGGATGTGTGAAGCTCTACCTCTAACACTTCACATCGTTATACCCGTGCCCTGGGATGTGTGATGCTCTAACACTTTACATCGTTATACCCTTGCCCTGGGATGTGTGAAGCTCTAACCCTTCACATCGTTATACCCGTGCCCTGGGATGTATGAAGCTCTAACCCTTCACATCGTTATACCCGTGCCCTGGGATGTGTGAAGCTCTAATACTTCACATCGTTATAACCCGTGCCCTGGGATGTGTGAAGCTCTAATACTTCACATCGTTATACCCGTGCCCTGGGGTGTGTGAATCTCTAATACTTCACATCGTTATACCCGTGCCCTGGGGTGTGTGAAGCTCTAATACTTCACATCGTTATACCCATGCCCTGGGGTGTGTGAAGCTCTAATACTTCACATCGTTATACCCGTGCCCTGGGATGTGTGAAGCTCTAACACTTGACATCGTTATACCCATGCTCTGGGATGTGTGAAGCTCTACCTCTAACACTTGACATCGTTATACCCGTGCCCTGGGATGTGTGAAGCTCTAACCCTTCACATCGTTACACCCGTGCCCTGGGATGTGTGAAGCTCTGACACTTCACATCGTTATACCCTTGCCCTGGGATGTGTGAAGCTCTAACACTTCACATCGTTATACCCGTGCCCTGGGATGTGTGAAGCTCTACCTCTAACACTTCACATCGTTATACCCGTGCCCTGGGATGTGTGAAGCTCTACCACTTCACATCGTTATCCCCGTGTCCTGGGATGTGTGAATCTCTAACAGTTCACATCGTTATCCCCGTGCCCTGGAATGTGTGAAGCTCTACCTCTAACACTTCACATCGTTATCCCCGTGCCCTGGGATGTGTGAAGCTCTAACACTCGACGTCCCAGTTGCAGTATCTTCAGTATGATTGGCTACCCTTTAGTCTGCCTAACCTTTATTTTTACATATTGAGCACAACCCACTACTGGCAACGCCGATCGCATTCTGTTATGAACCTAAGGCCTATCCACGTCAATATGGAAGCACTATACTCGAGTTTCGCCCTCATTTGAGCTCGTCAGTAGTGCATATCTCTGACCGGATCCGGAAACAGTCCCGGATCACGCGTGTGAAGCGGTACATTTCTAACCGGAAGTGTGTACGGTTGAAAACGGGGTATAAATAGAAATTGTCCGATAACATCGGAGAAGACTGATCACCTGACACGTTCTATCTAACCCTTAGTTTATCCTATCACCTTCCTAATTTGATAAGTTTTCACCCATTTCTTGTTATTCGTTCTTGTTCCCACAATACAAAGAAAACATTTTCTGGCAGTTATTAAGCTGTAAAAACTGAAAGGGCAGTTTGTGTAAACTTTGTCATCGGAACAGAGGACTAATCTGACGTCGTAAACGTCTGAGAGTAAGAAAGTAAGAAATAAAGTAATGCTGTGCCCGATATTATCCTTGGGTGGAAAGTAAACCAAAGTATAATCAAAGAATTAGTCCGTATCAGGAGCCTGCTATGGGTATGAGAAATCTGGGACCATGACATTTTGTAGTCCTGAGTGACGGGGAAATAGGTGGTCCGCTTTTCCCTCACGTAGAGAACTACGAGAGCAGAAAAATAATCCTCGCCCTACCGCGCTCATTGTAAGCGTTACTTTCTAACCATTACACCAATGTACAAATTGGACAGTAAAAGGGTTTCATATAATCGTGTTAACGGTAAAAGGCACTTTTACACGCGACTTGAGGCTACTGGCTATATGGTGCTAGCTTCGTGCTTAAATAGACCAATAGACCAGTACTACGACGCCGAACTGGAGATAGTAGACCATTTTACATATCTAGGATCAGAGGTAAATAGCAAATTATCCCTCGATCAGGAAATCAACATCAGGATTGGCAAGGCAGCAACAACAATGAACATGTTAGCAAAAAGAGTCTGGGAGAACAGGAAGCTTACTGCCAAAACAAAAGTCCTCGTCTACCAAGCCTGTGTCCTTAGTACTCTTCTTTATGGCAGTGAAACCTGGACAACTTACTCACGCCAAGAGAAACGTTTAAACAGCTTTCATATGCGGTGTCTGCGAAGAATACTTGGTATTAAGTGGCAAGACAAAATCACAAATACTGAAGTATTGGAAAGATCAGGTTGTGTGACGGTGTATTCCATGCTCAGTCTTCGTAGACTTAGATGGATAGGACACGTTAGGAGGATGGATGATGGTAGAATACCAAAGGACATCTTTTTTTGGTGAATTACAGACGGGTAGGAGATCTCAGGGTCGGCCTCTACTACGATACAAAGATGTGTGTAAGCGGGACATGATTGATACAGGCATTGATAATGCACATTGGGAGCACGTCGCCGCTGAACGTGTTGCATGGAGGGCAACTATCAGAAACGGAATAAAGACAAAGGAGAAAATGATTGCAGATAAAGCACACACAGAGCGTGAGAGACGTAAGATGGTGCAAAATGGTGGAAATGACCATGTTTTCACATGCACCTACTGTGGGCAAACATTTGCAGCAAGAATTGGCCTTACCAGCCACACTCGCCACCGCCATGGATCGTAGTTATTAAGCCTTTTTAAAGCACAATGTACCAAACTATCGTCTGTCAAGACGGAAAGGTGCCAATGAGACCAGTACTCCATGAGTGATGAGGTTAATATCATGCCGGCCGTCTTTATTTCCAATTACATTTCCGGGTGCTCATTTTAGGGTGGGTCAACCTGGGAGCGCAGGTCACATTAAACATTACGCCTCGATGGGGATTCAAACACATGAGCACCGGGGCGGCAGACAAGCGTACTAGCCACTGCGCTCCCGCGGCTCCACATATTTTTAGGCAAAGACATCTTGAGTAGGGGTTACGAATTCCTTTCTGTCTCAGACATGTGCCCGAACATTGCCAATCTTAGGCCGAGAAGACCCCAGCGCCATTTCGTTGGAAGAAACGTTACGGCTCATGCTGGTGGATGAACTCCAATCGCTAAGTTGATATTCCAGCTCACTAACCCTATGTCATCGCGGCTCCTGGCAGAAAGATCGACAGGGAAAAACAAAGTAAGAGAAATACATATAAATAAAGTTGTCGGCAAATAAACAAGGAATAAGCGAGATTCGAAAATATCCAATCAAAAGATAAGAAACGGGAGAGTTTTTAAAAGAAGAGACTTAACAATACCTAACAGTCAAGGAGCAAAAGAAATCAGAAGCTACCCAATCGTTGCTGTACTTTAACAATTATTTTAACTGCTATTGGTCAGCTTGTAAGAAAAATTCTAGAATTTAAGAGAAATCGTAGTTGCATATTGGTTAGTGCTCTTTTCAATTTAGGTTGGCTCGATCTGGAAATCCAGGTCAATTTATATGTAGAAATAGAAGACACAGAGGTCTACCTGGCCGCGGTGTGTAATGCACTAGCGATTACACTTCCTATGCGCTGAAAGCGGGTAGCCTGATCTATCGGTCATTTGAACGTCAACGCTCCTCGTTCAGAAAGCAATGACAATTTTTTTTTAATTCGCATATCCTTTACAGGACATCGCTGTCAGCTTTCAGCTGATTGTTGATCTCTTAGCAAGATTACTCTCAGTAGTTTCCCATTGCTTTCTGAGCGGCCGGCTCATTATCCAGCAAGTCACCAGCGCGGGTAGAACCGCTTCCAATTCTCGCGCGCTGCGAGACTCTGCGTGGATTAACGGGATTACGGAGAAAGTCGTGTAACCTCTCGGCCAGAGAGACCGGCAATGGCAAATTACTGAACGTAAATGTGCCTAGAAAATAATCTGGGGTTCGGGTTGATCGCAACGTTCTGCAAAGGACATGGGGCATTTTTTTAATGGAAGACGGGGAAAGCCACCACACAAGGAATACATGTATTGGCAGTTGTTAAGCTAGATTTACAGTGTAATGATATATTCACAACAGTTCGTGCCCAGGATTGGGGTTCAATAACCTGATGTGATATGACTAAACAATCATCGGAACTAAGGTAAGCCACTTTGTAAATACTGAAGTGTTAGGCCTTCATATATTCTAAATTACCGCATAGTAAGATATGGTGGAAAATTTCCTTCCTCGTCGTCTTTCCTTCCCAGTAGATTGTATAGAACCCATTTTATGAATATTAACCATGATATCTTGGTGACTAGCACAGTTACCTACCAGCGAGATGCTAATGTGTTTGAATCCTCGTTGAGGCGAATGTTTTAACATTGACCTGGTCTTCCAGGATGATCTAGCCTAAATGGGATTTCAGAAAGTGTTCTAAGAACTGACATCATAAAGTGGCTTGCCTTGCTCTGCTACGTCAAGCCTGTGGGTCAGTACACCTGACTTCGACAAGCATTTCGTCGCGTTTGCTTTCCCAAGCCTTTTACTGTCCCCAGTCTGTCTATGCTTGCTTGCTTGTGTTCACTGGCTGTGAACTCCAGCGTGAAGTCCTGTGTGTCGGATGAAGACATCTTGTTGTCCAACATCAATGTGATATCATACAGGACCTGAGATTTGCATGAGTACATGTTGACAAATGTCTGGCCTATTAGTGTGCAGGCTGGTGGTTCCTGGCCGTGCAGGCAGATACTCTCCGACCTCGGAAGAATTATGTCTATAAGACAGCAGGTGTGTGTCTCTTCGTATGGTCCCTACCCCTTGACCTGTCCGACATGGGAGACTCTACCAGTAGCTGCCCAACAATCGGTATAGCAATTGTAGTCGTTGGAACACACAAGCCTGTCTACCACTGTAATGTGGATACACGACAGATGGGCTCCTGGGAAGTAAAGGTGTTCTGTGTGACTATGACACATCGCCCATCGTGTGTCGATAGATCTTTACAAATATGAAGTTAGCACCATGTGCTCAGTAAACATAACTTAAACCTGTTACACCTGTAAAATAGATCCTCTGCTTTACACATCTACATGTGCAATGTCATCGTACCCTAGCAATAACAATAATTCTGACATTTATTTTCAATCTAAGGTTTCTTACATTTCTTCACACTGGCATTTCCTCTGCTAAACTCATTCCTACATGAACAGGCAGACAGCAAAGCACAAAACCCAGCGGGAACAATTATAAATCAGCCGTGCACCAATGACAATAAGCGAGTCGCTAGAGGACAAGTGTAGCGACAAAAATTTGCTGTGGCATTGTATTTCTGTCATTTTCTGTAGCGTTGTATTTCTGTCATTTGCTGTGGCGTTGTATTTCTTTTGTTTGCTGTTGAACTCACATTTCTTGGCTGACTAAGATTGCTGAGTTGTCTCAATTCTACAAGAGAAATTTCTTTTCACATAGTTCTCTTAATCGACTATATACATGTTGCATGTCCTTTGCTGAACGTTGCGTGCGATCAATCCCAAATCCCAGGTTGATTTTCTCGACAATGTTACGTGCAGCATTTTGCCATTGCGAAGTCAACATTTTTAAATCCAACTGACCGGAGTATAGAACGAGCCTACTACCCTGCCGTCAGGAAGGAAAGTTTAAGGGTGTTAAACCTCTCAAACTCCTCGACCTCCATGACAGTTATATTAGATATTTGATATATCGTGTATTAGATATATCGTGTAGACATTGCGAATAATAATCGTCTTCGTTGTTGTTATGACTAAGTTGATTAGCTCATTTTTCTTTTGGAACTAACAAAGTCGATCTTATTTTGGTGAGTACATACATAATCCATTCCTACACGGGGTTATCAAAGAAAGAATGGTGATGTGTTTGATATTTAACTATTGAAGTAAATTTAAAACTGCGTCTTCTTCTTCTTCTTCTTCTTCTTTCACTTCACTCACCAATATGACAACATGCAAAGAAAGCAGCAGCCAACTTAAACTTGCTGGTATTCCATATAGCTTGTCCTCAAATGGAGCGGGTGTAGGCCAAAATAGTTGTCACCGTTCAGCATATGTTCCAATAAATGTTTAGTTGTCATTTTGTCAGTTCTACAGTTACAATCTTAGTATCTCTTGTCTTTAGTATATTAAAAGTGTGGTATTTCAGCATTTTATCGTAGCCTTCTTTTCGTTATACTCCTGGTTAAGTGTGTAGTATGGATCCTACCCGTTAACATTATTCGATGTAGACTGCATTCCTTGAGAGAGTTAAATAAGATCCATCCATCCATCATGTGCCATGCCGATAAGCTTGGGCTGTCCTCTTTCGCCATCTCACTTGATCACCAGAGTCGTGGATCAGCTCCGTATTCCTGTCTCGACCATGCCACGTGGCCAAGCCATCCAGGTATTTACTTCTCGGTCTTCCCCTTGGTCTCTTCCCTTCGATCTTACCAGTTGTGACCAAGTTCTCCAAGTCATTTCTTCTCATAACATGCCCAAAGAATTTTGACTGTCTACGTCTAATGTCTCTAATCAGTTTACGGTCTTCATTTGTTTCTTCAAGGACTTGTTCATTGGTTTTTCTGTCTGTCCATGGTATTCTTTGAATATTCTTCAGAAACCACATTTCCACAGTCATCAGATGTTTTTAAGCTTGTCTGCTTATTGTCTGCGTTTCACATCCATACAAAAGTACAGGCTCTATGTAGCACTTCAACGCTCTTTTTCTCATTTCAGTTGATATCTTTTTATTGGTCAGTATGTTGTTAATCTTGCAAAAGGCTACCTTCGCAATGGCAATTCTTGTTGTAATCTCTTCAAGGAATGTCCCATCTGATGCTATGACTGTTCCGAGATAACTGTATCGATTCACTTGTTTAATAATGTGCCCATATACTTGTATATTACATTGTGGTATTTCCTTCTTCCCAGTGGCGACCATAATCTGTGTCTTCTTACAATTCAATTCTAACCCTAGTTGCTCACTGTGTGCAACAACCGCATCTACTAAAAGTTGCAGGTCCTGTTCATTGTCTGCAATCATAACTGTATCATCTGCATATTTAATGTTATTGATGCGATGTTCGCATTTTGCCCATGCCTTTATAATGCATATCTTTTATATTGTTGCTGTTCTTTGTTAGCCTTGAATGATGTGTGAATGAAATAATGTATGAAAGAGACTGATAGAAAGGTAGAATGTTAGACGGGCCTGCGTGCCCAATTCTTAACCCTTTGAAAATAAAGTTCGTTCGTTCGTTCGTTCGTTCGATGCATCGTCCCCCAATGTTGATTCCTTCCATATCTTATATATTTCTGAAAATATGAAATAAGATAACTACTCGTTAACATTATTCTTTAGAAACTGCATTTCTTGCGAGATAGAAAGAAAATAACTACCCGTTAACATTACTCGGTATAGACAGCATTTTTTCCTTCGTTTTCTCTCTCTCTCTCTCTCTCTCTCTCTCTCTCTCTCTCTCTCTCTCTCTCTCTCTCTCTCTCTCTCTCTCTCTCTCTCTCTCTCTCTCTCTGGAACGGACAAGCTAAAATGCATAAACAAGAAGACAGAACAGCTGGACAAAAATATGGTAATTGAAAGACAGTTCGGAAACTGGAAACTAGAGGGAGAGCCGAGAGAGAAACCGCGGGCTATTTTTACAGCAGCTCCAGTAAACATGTCGGAAAAACTCGCAAACAATTTCCTTGAAGTAAATAACGCGACACACCTGGATTTAGTTCTGGAACTTGGCCGTGAGAACTACAGAACTACAGACCTGAGTGGCAAACTTCATTAGCCTTTTTCCCCACTTACATTTCGTCTAATGAACTAACATTGTAAGTTAAATTATAAGAACGAAATAACAAAGTAAAAAACATAGTAAAGAAAACATCAACACGGGATACTACTCACCTTTGAGTTCATCTAGCTGGATTGTTCCGTCGCCATTCACGTCCAACTTATCGAAAGCTTCGTTTATAACATTTGTCCTCACCTCGTTCATCGGAGGGATTAGAATTTCTAAAAACTCTCTAAAATCAATCTGTCCATCATCATTTATATCTAAGGCAGAGAATAGAAGTTCGATTTCTTCATTTGTAAATTTCAAGTTGTAGTTTTTCAGTCCCAGAACAAATTCCTCGAAGCAGAGTTTCTTGGAATAGTCTAAGTCCATCCACCGGAACATGCACGAGAGCTGTCTAAGAGCCCCTATTCCTGGATGCAAGCATTGTGACTGTAATGAGGTCACTAACTTTTGTGTCCGCTCGTCCAAAGGAATGCTACTCATGATTTGTGGTCACGGGAAAGACAAATGTAGTATATAGATATTTAACTGATCTTTAGCAGATGTATCTTGTTGCAGGAACTATGGCTTCCGAGAGTAGGCTAATGTAGCTATTTATTTGATTTCATAAATAGTGGCTCACAATCAGACTGTAACCTTTGGCTGTATTTAGCTTCACGAACTGTCAATTTCATACGTGGCGTGATGTCCAGAGGAATGTATTTGGACTGTCAAGTTTAACCGTGAAGTGGCTTTCAGCGGAATGTATTAGATCTTTAGGTAAATAAATTCAAATAACATGGATTTCTAGCCGAACATCTATTGGTTCAAGAAAAATGAATTCCAAAAACTTGATTTATTCTTGAATGTATATGAGTTTAGTGAAATCCAGCAAAAGGATAAACTTTTCTAATTTAAATAGTGTAATGGAAATCTGGCGCCTTAGAAGGGAGCTTCGGCACTGTTTTACATAATTTGCTTGAATATAATGCAGTCTGGTTAAGTGTGTGGCTGGTAGAGTGGTCTGGGTTCTTCTTTGTGGTTCTTCTTTCCTGTTAGAAATAACAGCGTCAATTTAATTATACATTAGGAGTCCACATCAGAAATTTATGAAATGTTAAAGACGTACACATGAGAAAATCAAATTACAATCAGCATGCTTCATAAAGCGAGTTACGCTGCGTTGTTTCGTCATGCACATGGCCCATATATCCGATATCTGAGGCATTTCTTTTAGGCTCGTCTTCTCTTGTATTTTGCTGTCCACCGAGTCTATCTGCAAGGCAGGAGGCTTTTGTGAGTCTCATTGTTTGGTCCCTTTCCCTAGACCTGTTGGACTTGGGAGTCGCTGACGCGAAGTCCCCATGGCTAACTGGTTACCCCGTCTGCCTCAGTGTTCGAAGTTCGAAGGTTGTGGGTTCGATTCCGACCTATGTCATTCGGTTCACGGGTGCAATTTTCTCGGAGACTCCTAGGGGTCGTCGCTGGAGCTACTGTGTTCGTGCTTTGTACGATGCTTTCGGTTATATGGGATAAAACCTGGTGTAAGGAAGTGGATCATTTTGCTTATTAAACTCATTTGGATGCTTCAAGATAGATCAGCAATTACTTAAAGCAAAGGAGCCCATTACGCTTACTGGGTACAAGGGGCTGGCCCCATATTTTTATATGGAAGTTCGTGAACTTAACGACATAGCCCGGAATCGATACACAACCTTCGAAACGCGAGGCAGGCGCCTTGACTACTTCGCCACGGAGACTCCCAGCGTAGAAGTCATGAAGTAGACGTAAAATTGTTATATTAGCTTCAATGCATTGCGATTAATCTCATTCCCTGCGCCTTAGAAGTAAGGACGTAAAACTAGCGAAGATGTATTAGCCTTAACTGATTCAGTGACAAACTAAAGGTAGATTTAAGCAAACAAAAATTGATGGCGGAAATCAGGAAGTAGTGGTGTGTTACAGTTATGACTTAAAAGTTGTTAATATGGTAGCAGACTTATTGTATTATAACACAATGACAATACTTCGGCGATGTATATGCCCATGTCAGAATTGGGAAGTTCCTTAAGACGATTAATCATCCCATGGCACTTAAACAGTTAACATACAGCGGGAATCTCCCGCCAAGCCCATATTTGCCATGACCAAATGACCCTGGTCTAGGGGTTAACGTCTTTGTCCGTGATCCCGTATATTCTCGTAAGTAACGTAACCTGCGCGAGAATCGGTAGCGGTTCTCGCCGCGTTGGTAACGTACTGGGTATGTGAGCCGGTCGCTTAGAAAGCAATGGCAAATTACTGAGCGTAATCATGCCTAGTACATCAACAGCAGCTGAAAAATGCTGATGTTGACTGAAACGTCCTGTAAAGGGATATGCACACAAAAGAAACGACATATGTGGACTCACAGCGTCAGCATTACGTTGGCCACCTTTTATTTCCTAGAGTAATTCTGGTTCCAATATTTAAGATCTTGTTGATCCCAAAGCAGCACCACGGGTAACAGTAGTCCCATGGTAGATAATATCAATGTTAGCCATCCACATATTCTAGGCTTTAGTATCATGAGGTTGTTGTTCCCTTCCCCTGAACCTTTGCTACTCGGAAAATATTAACAATTATACCGGGTGTTTGTAAAATCTCACTGCACTTTGTATGTAGAAAAAAATTTGAAAAATGAAGTACATGATGTCATAAAAAAATGTGCTCCACAGTCCATCGTGAAAGCAATATGCAGCGAATGGCTGTCGTCTGCTGGAGTAATTCTTTGCACTCCAAACATAATGGTGTTATTAACGGAAGAAATTTTTTTTTTCATATTTGTTCTACATACAAAGTGTAGTGAGACTTTAAAAACACCCGGTACTGCTCCATTTTATGAGACAGTCTCGACCCCAGAACCGTACTGGTGGGAGATAATAACCCAGCCTTTGATGGGCATTGAACGGAGACCACTTCTTTAGTAATCAAGCGCACTAACTGTAGTTAGTATAAGTATATAGTACTAAAACCTTCGGAAGCCATATCTTTATTGCTCGATGCCGTAGGTATTATGTCTTCTTGGGCAACAACATTGTGGTATGATGCATTGTCCATGATTAGACAAGACGGTCTATCGAGGGATGGAAGTACTGTATTCTCGAGCCAGTCGCTAAATACATTACCATTCATCTCATTATGATAATCCCTATTGTCCGTATGCTTTGATACGAACACGAGTCCAGCATTCTGTAGTAAGCCAGTGTGAGTAGTACCAGCATAGGCTATGACCATACGCTGTCCTTTACTACTGGGCAAATAACGCTTTATCTTTCCACCCACTAATTGCCATTCCTTTTCACTTGTGTGGTGCGCATTGATCCACGTCTCATCCAAATACACTATGTCATAATTTTCTTTGCGCATTTCCCTTATTTCACGTAGGTATCTGCTTCTCATGGCTCCTAAATGCGGTTGCTCGCAAAGGATATTTCTACCTGCCTTGTACTTTCTAAAAGTGAAGCCTAATGTCCTTATAATTTTCCACAAAGTTGTTTTGGATAGCTCTATGTTATTGTTCTTTCTCAACCAAACCCTCAGTTTTCTTACAGTCACTGTTTCTTTGACATCCATCATGTTTATAATAACTCGCCGTATGACATCTTTGTCAAAGCTATCTACAATTACCTTTCTACCTACCGTTTGATTATCGCGTGTTGGTTTTATTCCAGATTCTTGCACCCATCGACGAAATGACTGTTTACTCAAACCCAATGCATGCATTGTTCTTTTTTCGGGATTTGTAACAGTATGAAACAGTTTCCTGCGATCAGCTTCTTGACAAAAATATGTGTACAACTTCAAAGTGATGCTTTGAAGTGTACAAAATGTCACATTCAATCCCTTTGAACAATATTCACACATTCAAATATTAGCTATTAATATTATATTAATGGTAAGATTTATTTATATATTTATTTATATAATCACGTTTCATGAAAGAACCCACATTGACGACACCTCTGAACAATTCCATTTATCTGCGCGCAGTTTGTGCCAAAACGGAAACCACGAGACAATTTTTAAAAAAGCGCGGATGTGTCTTGGTGAAGGTGTAATTACTTTTAAAATTATGGACTTAATCTCTGACCCGTAAATTGTATACCGCATATAAACAAACATTGAAATCTTCTGTACAATCTCCAGAACAAAAATTTTTGTGCTGGGTGGACATAATGATAAGGTTATATACTAAATATCATAATTTTCCCTCAGTTGGTTACTGAGATATGGAATTTTATATTGGGGCAGAAAAAAGTAAACAAGACTATAGTAAGCCAACGTGGTACCAGAACTGCACTGGACGGACAAGTTAAACCCTGTCATTACCGAGCTAACGCTTGCCATCCAGCCTGAAAAACATATGTTGGAATCCGTATTGAGTTAATTACTTGCATATCCTTTACATGATGTCGCAGTCAACCCCAGCATTGATGGCTGTTTGTGATTTCTTGGCAGGTTTGCGTTTAGTAATTTGCCATAGCTCTCTGAACGACCTGCACTCGTACCATTGTATGAAAACCATCGCAAGGCGGTCGAGGCGAATGTGTAAACTTGACCTGGGCCCCAAAGTTTATCCAGCTTAAAACGGGTAACAGGAAATGATCTGGGAAATAAAGTATTGACCACATCACCCTTCGAGTGCCCATTAGTCAATAAAAATATGAGGCGAACACCATATACTCCATACGCCTCGGGGTGTTAAATGGATCATTTACCTTTTTCAACTTACGACTAACGCTCGAACACACAACTACTAAATAGGCACGCTTGTGCACTAATCACACCACCAGCACGTCATTTAAAAGAGGTTTCGTACAGAATGACTGTTTATTATAACTAGTTCAAATCAATGCATTCCCTAAGCCAATTTAAACACAGGAGTCACACGTAAGCAATATGTTTCAGCTAAAGTATTAAATAAAGATAAAGTATGGGGGGTGGGGGGCTGCGTGGTCTCGAGGTATGGTGTCCGCCTCGAGTGCTGGAGGTTCCGGGTTCATGCCCCGGTGATGACCGGGATTTTTTTCACGTGGACTTATAGTAACAAAATTTCCCCCGGTCTCTGGGTAGTGACATCGGACGACCGTGTGTATTGTTGCGCACGTGAAAAAATCCCTTGGCAGTTTGAAATCGAAAAAGAGTAGCCTAACGACGCTGCTCGGGCAAAATTTCGAGTTAAAAATCTACCCAAAGTATTTCAGGTTCCTCGCCGTGTGCTACGGAGTTCATGCACTGAGTTGAGTTTCTCCAAACTCAGGTTTGAGTTAGGAGGAGAACGGAGCACTTATGGGTTACACCCGTGTGCCGTGATGTTAATCCATTGACTAAACTAAACTAAACTAAACTAGCTAAAGTATGATTCATGTATTCACTTCACATGATATGTAACTTGGAGGTCGGCATACCCGAATGGATAAGAACGCTCGTTGTTAAACATCCGGTGTGCTGAGGTACGGGGTTCAACCCCTACACCGGACAGTTGGACTAAGATGTTTACTTCTCATCCTAGACTTGGGGACGTACATTACAAGTACCTCTGAAGTTGGAATGGGTTCGCCTGATGGCGAGGGACACTGGTAATAGGGAAAGCTAATCCACACGCAAAAATCAGTCCAGTGCTACCAGAAATAGTGCGTATGGTCTGTGCTTGGGTTCAAAGCGAGCGTACGCAGACTAAAAATATGTGACTCTGCAGTAGGCAAACCCGACAAAATGCAGCGAAATATGCCTGGCAATAAATCGTGCAACATATTGTGTGTGACTTCCGTGTATATAACTAGTTCAATGCGATACATCTTACGCAATGCCAAGCAACATGGCAGATGCCCCGGCGTCGACATTTGTGAGGCAACCAGCTTTCACTCATCAGGACTTACGTAACCAGTGACGACTTTACCTGCAGCCTCGTCAGTGTCACTCCTCGCGCAGCTTTGATTAGAATCCAGCATTCGGAGAAGGGAAAATAAATGAGCAGACCCCATAGTCTGGGAATCTTTGTATTTCCGTACTTCGTTTAACGAGAATTTTAAGTGCGCACCGAAATGTTGATGTGTTGTACGATTTTTTTTTTATTGTCTTAATTCTTTCTTCTTTGACATTTGTGTTTAAAAAATGATGATGTGTTGTACGATGTTTTAAAAAAATTGTCTTTAATTCCTTCCTCTGCGACATTTGTGTCTAAACAAATGTTGATGTGTTGTTCGATTTGTAAAAATTGTCTTTAATTCTTTCTTCTATGGCATTTGTGTCTAAAAAACAATTTTGATGTGTTGTACGATTTTTTACAATTGTCTTTAATTCTTTTTTCTAAGACATTTGTGTCTGAAATAATGTTGATGTGTTGAACTATTTTTTAAAATTGTCTTTAATTTTTTTCTTCTAAGACACATGTCTAAAAAAAAACTGTTGATGTGTTGTACGATTTTTTAAAATTCTCTTTAAGTCTTTCTTCTAAGACATTTGGGTCTAACAAAAAAAAGATTGATGTATTGTGTGATTTTTAAAAATTGTCTTTAATTCTTTCTTCTATGACATTTGTGTCTAAAGAATGCTGAAGTGTTGTACGATTTTTTTAAAACTGTCTTTAAATCTTTCTTTTATGATATTTGTGTCTAAATAAATATTGATGTCCTTCGCAGGATGTTGCAATTAACCCCATCCCCAGGTTGATTTTCTATGCCAGTTTTATGTCCAATAGTTCCCCATTGTTTTCTGAACTAGACAACAATGTTTAAGTCCAGCTGACCAGTATGTGGGTTAACGGCCTACCCTGTCGTCAGGGCACCGGAAGTGAGAGTGCATGCGCACTAAGCCCCACGGCCACTTATAACTCTATTTTTTTTTTTAGCATATCCTTTACAGGACTTAGCTGTCAACACCAGCATCTTTCAGCTGTATGTTGATCTCTTGGCAAGATTACGCTCAGTAGTTTGCCATTGCTTTCTGAGCGGCCGGCTCAGTATCCCGCAAGTCACGAGCGGGGGTCGAACCGCCTCAGCTGTCGCTCCGCTACGAGACTCTGCGTGAGAGAGAGAAAGTGTTGTAGCCCCTCAGCCAGAGAGACCGAATTGATAAGATTATAACTAATAGGTCACGAGTGTAAAAGAGTAAAGATAATAATGAATATGTCAGAAGTTAAGAAGAGTACATATAGTAATTAATAGGTCACAAGTATAGAAGAGTAAAGATAATTAATAGGTCACAAGTTTAGAAGAGTAAAGATAATATTTAATAGGTCACAAATTAAGAAGAGTACATATAGTAATTAATAGGTCACAAGTATAGAAGAGTAAAAGATAATAAATAATAGGTCACAAGTTTAGAAGAGTAAGGATAATAATTAATAGGTCACAAACATAGAAGAGTAAAGATAATTAATAGGTCACAAATATAGAATAGTAAAGATAATTAATAGGTCACAAGTTTAGAAGAGTAAGGATAATAATTAATAGGTCACAAACATAGAAGAGTAAAGATAATTAATAGGTCACAAATATAGAAGAGTAAAGATAATTAATAGGTCACAAGTTTAGAAGAGTAAAGATAATTAATAGGTCACAAGTTTAGAAGAGTAAAGATAATAATAGGTCACAAATATAGAAGAGTAAAGATAATTAATAGGTCACAAATATAGAAGAGTAAAGATAATTAATAGGTCACAAGTGTAGACGCGTTATTGCTGTCTTTTAAGTCCAGTTATAGTCAGTTAAGGGTTTATACAGGACGTTACAGTCAACCCCAGCATGTATTGTCTGTTTTGGATTTACTAGGTAATTTTACAATCAGTAGTTTGTCACTGCTTTCTGAACGACCGGCACCCATACCATTTTGTAAAAAATCAATGCAAGGAGGTCTGCTGCCAAATCTCGCGCAGCTGTGTTTGGAATGCGGTATGCGGGATTACGAACTCGCCCGTAACCTCTTCGCCATAGAGCCGGCATGAATAGGTAAGTAGTAAAAGGAAATATAAAGTACATTAACATCAGCGCACTCGGAACATTCCCATTTGTTCTCCGTTCTCTTTTTCTGCAGTAGACGATGAATTTCCGTGCTGATGTGGCATCCTCATTGAACGTTCTCCTTGGTTTTCCTCTGCTTTTGCTTGCTCATTCTTTGCTGAATCAACTTCTCCAATTGTGGGTCTTTTTTTTTCTGTACTTTCCACTCGAGTGAGAACAGAAACAATGAAAGATTCTTGTTATTTGTTGTTTTACTGCCTATCAGTTGCCTGGCCATGTCACGTCAATTTTGCAGAGGTCTTAAAGAAGAGACGGTTCTGTGGCGAAGGGGTTATAAATGCGATTCGCAATCCCACATACCGCTTTCGAAACACAGCTGCGGGCGATTTGGAAGCAGGCCGTCTTGCGGTGGTTCCCATACAAAGGTATGGCAAACTACTGAACGTAAACTTGCTAAGAAATCACACAGAGTCAAAGCAAAAGCTGGGGTTGACTGCAACGTCTTGCAATGAATATGCAACTAACTTTAAAACTCACAATAGCGAGGTTCTGCAAGGAACAGCTGCTAGATTGCCATGATGTGTAATATCCCTATTCGCCATCTATTTTGGCACATTGGGAAAGAAGTGTTAAGATTGAACTATGCTCTTATCAAAATCCTGAATATTTGACAGATCACACAAAACAAAAGCCTACTAACCTGTTCAATGCTTGTCGTGATTATGTTCTCCAGTAGCAACAAGACACAAACAATCGTACCGCCAACTGTCAGTAGTCTTGGAGTAAAGTGGCCAGATTCTCACACAACTACGGTTTATATATCTGCTGGAGCATGAGGCGTTTGCTGGTACCTGGCGCAAGCCCACGCGAGCGCCCAGACCTATGGTCGTACATTTCAATTACTGATGACATAATGCTTCCGGTTGCCTTCTGTGTTTTTCTTTTTTTTTATGTCCTACATTACAAAGAAAACTAAAAATATATACAAGACAATCCTGCGGAACATTGTCATGATTCTGGGAAACAACTTCTTGTAGTGAGGCGACCATCTCACTTCTCCGTCGAATTTGCTGTCGTAAATCAGAATCACGTCTGCTTTCTTCTGCTTCTTCTTCTGCTTCTTCTTCTTCTTCTTCTTCTTCTTCTTCTTCTTCTTCTTCTTCTTCTTCTACAACAACAACAACAACAACAACAACAAAAACAACAACAACAACAACTACTACTACTACTACTACTACTACTACTACTACTACTACTACTACTACTACTACTACTACTACTACTACTACTACTACTACTACACCACTAGTTCTTCTTCGTGCAACTTCATATGCAAACATGAATATATCCAAAGAAAGCAGCATTCAATCTGAGCTCATTAATAAATTGTATTACATTCTTTCGTTAAGTCTCTAGCATAGTACATATGATTTTGCAAAGCATTTATTGTTCTAGTTAATTACCATAGACTTTGACTATGCCCGGTCTACCTACAAGGCCACAAGTTTGTGTTTTACTCTGTCTGGTCTCTATCACTTGGCCCATCCATGGGAGACCCTACCAGAAGCTACCACCGGCAGAGCTCTCGAGGTCATTGGAGTAAGCAAGCGAATCTACCTTTTCAACCGGGAGACACAGCAGAGGGAAGGTCGGTTAGATCATAGTAACACGAAGGTCCCTTTACAACTACACAACAGAGGGACAGTCGTTTAGGTCATTGTAACATGAAAGTAGCTTTACAACTACAAGACAGTGATACAATTGAGGGAAGGTCTGTTAGGTCATAGTAACACGAAAGTCACTTACAACTACAAGACAGAGACACAAACAGAGGGAAAGTATATTAGATCATTTACAACTTCAAGACAGATTCACAACAGGGGAAAAGTATGTGTGGTCATTGGAACATGAAAGTCGCTTTACTCGTCGCGAAACTAGAAACCATAACAAACAACTGTCTGTTGTCTGCTCCACAGCTCTATCCACCTCCTGCTCTCACGGTTTCTTTCACAGACCCTGATCGGGGATATAAACAGGGACTACACCTTGCCCAATGATGTCCCGTAGGCTAGCGGAGAGAAGGGGCGCCTTACTTCTCCTGTGATAGGGGATACCCCTGCCCGGCCACTCACATTATAAGGTTACCGATATAACCATTGGCGCACACATGGACGATATACAAAAGTCAAATACTAAGTTACTAATAATAATAATAATAATAATAATAATAATAATAATAATAATAATAATAATAATAATAATGAGAGAAAGAGAATAGAATGCTTAACAGATGTATACATTTTCACAAGACAATCGTGAGATACGAACACATATAAACCAAGTAGGCTCGTCATTCAGCACCGCACTGACATAGCCACTATAGGTGATGGCTTTATCACCGTGCGGTTCGAAGCACCTTTGCACTTACTCACTCACTCACTCACTCACTTACTAAGTTACCGTATAACCGATACGTTTCAAGCCGTAGAAACAGGTCTCTCGCTTACTTTCCTACCCGCAACCAATAAAGATGCGAAATGTTATAAACAAAACATTGCACCACGGCGCTGTAATAAAAGCGTGCACCGTTGTACCTTTCTTAGTTTGCTTGTTGTTCAAGTATCACTCTCACTGCACATGGATATCCACATAAGTGCCCCAGTCTTATCTCAAAGAATATACAAGGAGAAACTCACCACAGTGCACGAACTCTGTAGCATCAGCTAGAATCCGAATGTGTGTGTACCAGAACCACATATACTATAAATATTTTGTAGGTACGTTTTCTAATTTTTACATTTAGCCTGTAATGCTGCCTGTTCTTTACTATCTCTAACTGCTTGTAAATTTTTAACTTTTCAATGTATACACGGGTCCTTGTCTGAGAAGGAAAGACGATGGATACACTACCCTAGGGGCGGATGTGTGTAAATCATCTTTTTTTGTTTTCTTTGTATGAGTTCAAGAGTCAACATCACTGCACTTGTGACATGCCCACCCGTGCACCGTCGCCCTTTTCAGCAGCCAACAAAACGTGCTCATTCTGGTGATACCTGTGCCAGTCTGAATAAACATCCGCCTTCGTTTTCCCATACGAGCTGGGTGTCGGCCAGAGCCTCTGCACACCCTTGTGTGAATCACCCTCTATAGAAAGGGTTTGTCTGTTTGTCTGTTTGTCTGCAGTCTCTAATCAGTCCCAAAGAGCTTTCACCACATCAGTCTTGCCATAAAGTAGTTCGACACCCAAAAGGAGAAGCACAGCCAGTCTACCAGCCTGTTCATTTACTCGCACACCCGCATTGCATTGGTACAAAATCCATGATATGCTCTTTACCTTCGTCTTGTCGAACGATACAACTCACTCCACGCGGAACATATCAGATTGTATTTTACCATATCATGTCTAAGAGGTCTGCGTGACCGCGGAGTTTAATGCTTTTGCGCATAAATTTCCGGTACGCTGACAGTGCATTCATCCCTTACATCGGTCAGTTGGGTTTAAACGGTGATTTCATGTTCAGAAAGCAATGGCAAACTACTTAAAATGATTGATTGAGTGATTGATTGATTTAGGAACCGACATCACAGCATTCGAGCCATTCCCATAAGCGCTCCGTCCCCATCCACAGCAGCCAGCGAAGAGTTCCAACACTAATAGTACCAGCAGCAATCTGATTATATGTCGGTCTCGCCTTTCCTCTGAGCGTTGATCGTCGGCCAGATCCCCTCGTCAGACCATAGTGATCCATTTTCTCCTCCGAGGTGTACACATGCTCCCACAAGGTCGCAACCACATCTGCTTTGTCATGCATCAATACTCCACCAAATTTTGCCGAGCCAGCCAATCTGTCCGCCTGTTCATTCCCCAGCACACCAGCATGCTCCGGAGAAAAGATCCAGACGATGTTTTTCACCCGTGACTTCCGAAGCGAAGCAAGCCACTCTGCACGAAGCTTACCGGACTTTACCCTACTCAGCATGCTTTCTGAGTCAGTTACAATCACGGTGTGTGTGTGTGTGTGTGTCTCTCTCTCTCTCTCTCTCTCTCTCTCTCTCTCTCTCTCTCTCTCTCTCTCTCTCTCTCTCTCTCTCTCTCTCTCTCGTATTCTCCATTCAGCGGAAAGCTGCACTGACCGCCTCCACCTCCATTCTTAAGCTAGATATTGTGGTACCATATGCCAGGCTCCTGCACCAAACGTCGACCATTGGCTTTTGCTAAGAACCCCCAGGCATTTCTCCTACCTCTCAACACCGACCCATCTGTGTAGATAATCACATCACCTGAGTGAGCATTATCCTGAATTAGTTGCTGGATTTCCACTTCCGTGGCCCCTGCTGGCCACTCCCTGCACTACCCGCTCAATGTGATTATAACTCTGCACAAGTCTGGCACTCTGACCCACTCTTCTCCTCGCCTAATATTCTCCAAGGGGCACACCTGCCTGGTCGTATCCTCCGCCTGAGCCAACCATGATTTCCCTCTTATCAGTCTCTGACCCTTAACTACGTCCAGCGCCTCATGCAACGGGTGATCTGTGTCTGCAGCTACTCTGAGGTATGCCTTCGCCTGCATCACCTTGAGCCTACCTGCAACAGACGGCAAACCAAGGATGTAACGCACACACACAACTGGGGTGTCTCTGGTGCATCCCAGAATGACTCGCATCGCTTCGTTCTGTATGCGCTCTAATTTCACCAGCTGACTCTTTGAGACAGTGAGCAGTCCTAGTTCATAATCAATCACTGAGAGGATCAAGTGCTGGTATAGTGTGAAAAGCATTCTCTGCTCTGTGTCCATTGCAGCCATAGTTTTAAGTGCATTGAGTCCCTTTTGAGACCTTGTCACAACCGTCTCCACTTGGTCCTTGAAGGACAGGCTCCTGTCAAATGTGATTCCCAGATACTTCAGTTTGTTCTCTATGTTGACGCTTCTACCATCTATCGTGAGGCTTGGGACATCAGCTCTCACAATCCTGTTGTCCAGAGAGCACCACAAAACAGCTGCCTTTTCTGGGTGGATGACAGCACTCATTTCAGTGCACCAGTCAATCACATTGTCTACTGTTGCCTGTAGCTCCTGGACTGTTTGTTCCCTATCTCTCCCCTGCCTATATGCAAGAATATCATCTGCAAATGTTAGTATCCTTCCAATCCCTGGTGCTTCTAGGTTTGCAATCTTGCTCGTATACACATTAAAGGGCACCGGTGAGATTGCTGATCCCTGTGGCAGTCCCGGGGTTAAAATATGTGGCTCTGAGATCCATGCACCCAGACGGAGAGCAACCCGGCGAGAATGTAGGACGGCTGCTATCCAGTTCACCAATCAGGGATTGACCCCCTTCTCCATCAGTACGGCCATCAAAATATCATATTGAACTCTGTTGTATGCATCCTCGAGATCAAGCTCTACCGCCATCGTTTCCTGTCTACTCTCGAACCCCTCATAAACATCAAAGGCAAAAGTGACTGCATTTGACCAGGTTATCTTTTCCTGGCCTGTAGCTCCCCAGGCCTCTTGGAAGAAGCTTCCCCCTTTCCAAGAACTCTGCAGCTTGACACGACTATCTTCTCTAGAACCTTCCCAAATGTATTTTGAAGGGTGATTATCCTAAAGCCACTAAGCTTTGAATGATCCTTGAATGGTTTTGGGAGAGGGATGAGATAGCTGTGCACCCAATCCTGCGGTACTGATGATGTCCTAATGGTCTGGTTAAAGCTTAAGACAACGTCCTGCAAAGTGCATTTTAATTTAGCTGTACGAGCGCCTTACAAACACATGTTTTATGTTTCTTATATTTTAAATTACCAAAAAAAGCCATAAGTCCATATCGTGAATTAAACCAGGCGTGCAATGAGTTAGATGCGGACAATGGGCCTCTAAGCCAGTCAGCCAGCACTCCGTGCCTTTCTTACAAGAACAAAATAAATTAATGCCCAGGGATGGAACTGTCAAGATTCATATAAGCTGATGCAATGCTCGTGTTCTCATTATGGGGAAAACTAAGTGACGTGTATATTTCCCATCTTCCGGTCTTGCGCACGAAACCACAAAGATATTCTAGTAACCCCGAGTACTGCTGTATGTCTGCCCCATTTTGTAAGCTACCTGTTGTGTTCAGTAATGGAATAACAAGCGTTTAGAGGAAAGAACATGTACGTATTTATACAGACGGCTGCAGTTAGAAGACGTTAAGAAGACGTTATAAGGATTCAGCATCTTTGTGGTCCTTGCAAAGTGGCAAGTTCATTATCTTCCACAGTCCCTTCCATCTGGCAAATTTCCCCCGACCACGGCGTTAATTACTGGATGGGTTGGAAATGGTCTTCTCCATCCTGTTCGGGTTAACTTTAGACCAGTAAAGTGCCTAATACTGATTTATACTACCATTCATCATTATCATGTGCTCACCATGCCACGTGGCCAAGCCATCCAGGTATTTACTTCTTGGTCTTCCCCTTGGTCTCTTCCCTTCGATCTTGCCAGTTGTCACAAAGTTCTCCAATTCATTTCTTCTCATAACACGCCCAAAAAATTTTGACTCCTGGTGACGGTCTGGAGTCATCTGGTGCACATGACTATCCCTACCGGGCGAGGCTGCTCCTATAGAGCACCCATTTACGCCGTTTATCTGACTGTCGATGATATCGCAAAATATAATGTTCTTGGCGTCTGTAAAGAAGGCATTTTGTCATTGCTTTCCTTCTTAGCAGTGGCCATACTGGTCAATGACTGTAGCCATTGTCCCCTTAAAAAAAAAGAGATCCTCTGCCTACCGTCATGAAGCTGGAGACCATAACCCACAACTATCTGCCGGCTGCTCTTCAACCTCACCCACCAACTGTAGCCATGGCTTTACGTAACCCTGATCGGGAGGCTAAACGGGTACTCCACCTTGCCCAAGGGTGTCCCGTAGGCTAGCGGAGGGAAGGAAGCACCTTACTTTCCTTTGACAGGGGATACCCCTACCCCGCCACCATGCCTCGCCATTTTCTCTAGGCTATGATTCATCTGTTCTTCCTTATACCTCACCGAACGGTGCAGACCCAGCCAAACTGTCCGCCTGTTCGTTTCCTACACCACCAGCGTGTCCTAGGGAAAAGATCCAACAGACACATCTCCGAAAAAACTGCACTTGTGAACTGAAAAAGAAATCCGAAAACGAACCAAGAGCATTCGGAGCGTGAGGCACGCGGCTTGACCACTTCGCCACGTAGACTCTTCTTCGCCCGGTGTATCTTTTTTCTTCCTTTTGCTCTTTGTTCTATTAAATTTATCACTTGTCACTAAATTTTCACTGTATCCCTCCTCATAGGTGTCTCTAATTAATTTAGTGTTTTCACTGGTTTCTTGAAGGGCTGTCTTATTTCTTGAAGGACTGTCCTGTTTCGTGGAGAACTGTCTTTTTTCTTGGAGGTCTGTCTTGTTTCAATGAGGTCTGTCTTGTTTCTTGGAGGATTGCCTTGTTTCTTGAAGGATCATCTTGTTTCTTGGAGGATTTTCTTGTTTTTGGAGGATTGCCTTGTTTCTTGGATGATTGTCTTATTTCTTGGAGGACTGTCTTATTTCTTGGAGGATTGCCTTGTTTCAGCCTCGATGAGAATTCGAAACTATGACCACCGTGTCGGAAGACATCCGTCCACCCACGGTATTTTTGTACATTTTTCTCAGAAACCATATTTCCACTACCATTTTATTTCTTCTTATTCTTTTGTTCGCTGCTGCCATTTGATGTATCTCATTGTGTTTACATATTGTCCATTTTTCTCATGCATACAACAGTATGTGTGATATATAGAGCGGTATAAATGTGTTTTTTGCTATTGCTTACTAAGATATTGGTCTGGGTTCAATCCTCAATAATTTCGTGATTCTGTTGTCAAATTGGCGACCAAGCCTCATAACATTGGTATCGAATGACTTTCATATTGTCGACCAAGCCTCATAAAATTGATATCGAATAACTTTCATATTGTCGACCAAGCCTCATAACATTGGTATCAAATAACTTTCAAATTGTTGACCAAACCTCATAACACTTGTATCAGATGATTTTCAAATTGTTGACCAAACCTCATAACATTGGTATCGAATGACTTTCAGATTTTCCAGGAAATTGTTTGGAAAATAAACTAAGCAATGAAGGGAACACTCTTCCCCAATATTCCGTGATCTAGAATATTCGAAAGCTCAACACTTTAAGCGCTAGTATCTACCATGGAACTGCCGTCACCATATCCAACGCATACAACTGGAGTATCTGGCAAGGAACTGCCGTTAACACACCACTTACAACTGGAGCATCTGGCAAGGAACTGCCGTTAACACACCACTTACAACTGGAGTATCTGGCATTCAAACCTTCCCCAATGTTTTTTTAAGGGTGATTATCCAAAGCCCTAAGCTTTGAATGTCCTTAATTTTTGGGGGAGGGATGGAACTGTCAAATCCTCGGCTGATGATGTCCTAATGGGGAAATTTAAGACAACTCCTGCAAACAAATTTCTGTACGAGCCCCTTACCCATTTTTTTTTTTTCTTTTTTTAAAATTTAAAAAAAAGAAAGCCATTCGTAATTAAAACCCAGGCTGAAATGATTAGAGGGAAAATTTAAGATCCCAGCACTGTGTTTTCTTCAAGAAAAAAAAAAAATTTCCCAGGGAGGGAACTGCAAATTCAATAACTGATGCAATGTCTTTCTCATTTGGGGAAAACTAAGTGCTTATATTTCCCATCTTCCGGTTTGCGCAGCCACAAAGAATTTTCATCCCCCCGGTCTGTTTTGCTGCCCCATTTTGTAAGCTACCGTTTTTCTTTGGGAATAAAATTTAAGAAAGAACATGACATTTATAAACGGCTGAGTTAAAAGCGTTGAAGCTTTAAAGGGACAGCATCTTTGGGTCCTTAAAGTGGAAATTCTTTATTTCCACAGCCCCTTCCCATCTAAAACCCCCACCAGGCTTAAATGGATGGGTTTGGGAAATGGTCTTCTCCTCCTGTTCGGGTTAACTTTGCCCCATAAAGTGCCTAATACTGATTTTACTACCTTTCATCAATCATGTGCTCACCATGCCACGTGGCCAAGCCATCCAGGTATTTACTTCTTGGTCTTCCCCTTGGTCTCTTCCCTTCGATCTTGCCAGTTGTCACAAAGTTCTCCAATTCATTTCTTCTCATAACACGCCCAAAAAATTTTGACTCCTGCTGACGGTCTGGAGTCATCTGGTGCACATGACTATCCCTACCGGGCAAGGCTGCTCCTATAGAGCACCCATTTACGCCGTTTATCTGATTGTCGATGATATCGCAAAATATAATGCGCTTGGCATCTGCAAAGAAGGCATTTTGTCATTGCTTTCCTTCTTAGCAGTGGCCATACTGGTCAATGACCGTAGCCATTGTCCCCTTAAAAAAAGAGATCCTCTGCCAACCGTCATGAAGCTGGAGACCATAACCCACAACTATCTGTCGGCTGCTCTTCAACCTCACCCACCAACTGCAGCCATGGCTTTACGTAACCCTGATCGGGAGGCTAAACGGGTACTCCACCTTGCCCAAGGGTGTCCCGTAGGCTAGCGGAGGGAAGGAAGCACCTTACTTTTCCTTTGACAGGGGATACCCCTACCCTGCCACCATGCCTCGCTATTTTCTCTAGACTATGATTCATCTGTTCTTCCTTATACCTCACCGAACGGTGCAGACCCAGCCAAACTGTCCGCCTATTCGTTTCCTACACCACCAGCGTGTCCTAGGGAAAAGATCCAACAGACACATCTCCGAAAAAACTGCACTTGTGAACTGAAAAAGAAATCCGAAAACGAACCAAGAGCATTCGGAGCTGAGGCACGAGGCTTGACCACTTCGCCACGTAGACTCTTCTTCGCCCGGTGTATCTCTTTTCTTCCTTTTGCTCTTTGTTCTATTAAATTTATCACTTGTCACTAAATTTTCACTGTATCCCTCCTCATAGGTGTCTCTAATTAATTTAGTGTTTTCACTGGTTTCTTGAAGGGTTGTCTTATTTCTTGGAGGACTGTCCTGTTTCGTGAAGAACTGTCTTTTTTCTTGGAGGTCTGTCTTGTTTCAATGAGGTCTGTCTTGTTTCTTGGAGGATTGCCTTGTTTCTTGAAGGATCATCTTGTTTCTTGGAGGATGTTATTGTTTTTGGAGGACTGTTTTATTTCTTGGAGGACTGTCTTATTTCTTGGAGGTCTGTCTTGTTTCTTGGAGGATTGCCTTGTTTCTTGGATGATTATCTTATTTCTTGGAGGACTGTCTTATTTCTTGGAGGATTGCCTTGTTTCAGCCTCGATGAGAATTCGAAACTATGACCACCGTGTCGGAAGACATCCGTCCACCCACGGTATTTTTTTACATTTTCTCAGAAACCATATTCCCGCTACCATTTTATTTCTTCTTATTCTTTTGTTCGCTGCTGCCATTTGATGTATCTCATTGTGTTTGCATATTGTCCATTTTTCTCATGCATACAACAATATGTGTTATATATAGAGCGGTATCAATGAGTTTTTTGCTATTGCTTACTAAGATATTGGTCTGGGTTCAATCCTCAATAATTTAGTGATTCTGTTGTCAAATTGGCGACCAAGCCTCATAACATTGGTATCGAATAACTTTCATATTGTCGACCAAGCCTCATAACATTGGTATCGAATAACTTTCATATTGTCGACCAAGTCTCATAAAATTGATATCGAATAACTTTCATATTGTCGACCAAGCCTCATAACATTGGTATCAAATAACTTTCAAATTGTTGACCAAACCTCATAACACTTGTAACAGATGATTTTCAAATTGTTGACCAAACCTCATAACATTGGTATCGAATGACTTTCAGATTTTCCAGGAAATTGTTTGGAAAATAAACTAAGCAATGAAGGGAACCCTCTTCCCCAATATTCCGTGATCTAGAACATGCAAAAGCTCAACACTTTAAGCGCTAGTATCTACCATGGAACTGCCGTCACCATATCCAACGCATACAACTGGAGTATCTGGCAAGGAACTGCCGTTAACACACCACTTACAACTGGAGTATCTGGCAAGGAACTGCCGTTAACACACCACTTACAACTGGAGTATCTGGCAAGGAACTGCCGTTAACACACCACTTACAACTGGAGTATCTGGCAAGGAACTGCCGTTAACACACCACTTACAACTGGAGCATCTGCCTTGGCACTACCATAACTTGTACACTATCATCGGAAGTCACGTGGTCGAAAATGTTATAGCGCTCGCTCTTAAACTTCTGGTGCGCTCATGGCGAGGTAACCTGTTCTCTCCATACGCTGGAGAGTTAGACTTAAACGTTGGCTTTTCGTCCTTGACTAGATTGCTCAGATACCCCTACCAGACAGGTTGCCGTCCTGCCCTCCTGCCTCCGTCCACCCATTCTTTCAATGTGATCACTGAACCGTAACACCTATCACCCCGTCATCATCCTCCATCTCACTCCGTCGGTTGGGTATAAAAAGAATACATCGGAAATATTCTGAGTTACTCACAGATCGGAACTGTGAGGTAAGTATGAACATTTTTTTTTCAATTCTCATTTTGTCTTCATTGCTTTCATTTTTTCATCCTTTTGTTCTTCTCGTCCTGTCGTCACCTGTTGATGTAGTTACAGGAGATCTCCTTGGCTATATGTTGTGTTTGTGAAAGTGTTTGTTTGCTGATGAAGGCTAATCGCCGCGACGTCCTGTATGTGTCATAAATCTGTTATGCAAAGCTGCACTACTTTGTGTCATTTTATAATGTTGACTTGGGGACGTAAATTATAAGTACCTCAGAAGTTAGAGTGGGTTGGCCAGATGGCGGGGGACACGGGTAATAGGGAAAGCCAGCCCACACGCAAATATAAGTCCAGTGTGAACTACACTCGACCTACAAGCGATCGAAAGAAAGAAAAACTACCATCTATCTTAAATGAGGTTAGGTTACTCACAAACAGCATGCACTCCTGCTCGTGAGAGAATCACTCACACATTTTGACATGCCTGTCTGGGGCCCCCCGTTCAACCATGCAAAATTTTTTTTTGGAAACCCCAAGGTTTTTTGGAAACTTTTGGGATTGGGGGGAACCGAATTAATTTTTTTTTTTTTTTTTTTTTTTTTGACTTTCCCCCAATTTTTTAACCCCCCCCGTTTGCCCCCCCTTTGAAGAAACCCCTTTTTTTGAATTTGCTGTTTTCCGGGGGCCCCTTTTTTAATTTGCCCCGAAAAAAATTAAGTGTGTTTTTTGGGTTTGTTCCCGGGGGGCCCAGTTTTTTTTGGGGAAAAAAAATTACCTTTGGGGGCCCGGGGAAAGGGTTCCCCCCTTAAAAAGGGGTTTTGGGGTGAATTTCCTTCTTTTTCCTTCCCCCCCCCCCCCCCCCCCCCCCCCCCCCCTTTTTTTTTTTTTTTTTTTTTTTTTCCCCCTTCCTTCACCCCTTTTTCTCCCCTCAAATTTCCCAAACCCACTTCCTTGGAGGATGTTTTTCAACCCCCAAATTAAATCCAAACCACTCCAACTTGGGGTCCCATTGGCTCCCCCTAAAAGTCAAGATTGAAACGTTATCCCAGTTCCATCGGTTCCAGCCCCTTTCCCCCTTTTCAGATTCCCGTGACCCCCTATTCCACCGGTTTTCCCTACCTGCAACGCATATTTAGATTGACTGAGACTAGGGGGGGGGGGGGGGGGGGGGTTGTCAGCATGATGATGCCGAGGTAGCGGGTTAAACCCCCTACCCCGGGTCAATGGACTAAAATGTTAAATCTCGACCTTGACTAGGGGCTAAATTACAATACATCAGAAGTTGGAGTTCGTTCGCCGGGTGCGAGGACACTGGTAACAGGAAAATTAATCCACACGCAAAGATCAGTCCAGAGCACTAGAAGTAGCAGCACGTGTATGGGCTACGATTGAGTTTAAAGCGAACGAACGTAAAACACAAATGAGAGGACAAGCTTGACTGAATATTTTGACAGGGGTGCGTCTGTTGCACCTAGGGGTTTCCCGATACGTGGACAAAAGGAGGGCATACTAAGACAAAAAAGGGGGACAAAAGGGGACATATTGAAGTTTCATTTTAAAACGTTCCATATTTAAAACCCCTAATCAGTACAATTTTATTACAATAGCTGCCAAATGTGAGAACACATTTCTACCTTTTCTTCTGTTAACGCCTCCGAAATTCACACTGGCACTGTCACCCAAAAACAAACATTTGGAGTACAAATCGTGTTTTTTGGGGTGGTTTTCAAATTATACTGTATATAGTTTCTGAGTTTCATTGGTGGTTGTCTAACTCGAGAATCTTAGTTTGGATTCCACCTGCTTTCCAGTCAAAGTACTGAACAAAAGATGGAAATATTTTCTGCGAACCGTGATTGCTAGCATCTGTTGAAAGATGAACATGAAATACCACTTAAAGATTTATCAATTCATCAACAGTGTGGGGTCATCACTGGTTTATTATTGCTTCAGTCTTTTTTTTTGCACAAGAATATTTTTAGCAATTTCTAAACTTCAAATAATGTGTGCATCAAACAGCTGTGCAGGTCATCGAGTTGTAAGACTGATGATGACAAACTGTATGAATTTCCAAAGTTTCTTCAGCGCATGCGCTTTCAGCAACACATTTGAGTACTTAGGCTGGAAAAAAAGACGTAAATGTGCTAGATGACGCGGAACACTTTGATTTGGTTTCTATGTCTCTCACTGTCAACCATGGCGCTCCAATTCAGTAGTTCCTTGTTGGCAACGGACCACGTAACTATCGCAAATCGTACACTTTGCTTCATTCTCGTTGCGTCCTCAACGAAGCATGGAAACTTATCTTTCATAGTGTTCGAGAACTTGCATTTTTTTCTTTGTAGAAGCCATTTTCATAAACATAGACAGCAAAAATTACAAATTAAAAAAAAAAAATTTTAAGTGGCGTCTCTGCTACCGGAACCGGAAATAACATTAACATTTTGACCATAGAGACTACAGCATTGTTAGTGTTGCCGAATAGAGCAACAGTTAGATTCAAAGTATACAAATAATTGGGTGTTTCACGTTTGGTATAAATAGGAAAATTAAATAAACCTATTATAAGCAATGTGGTTTCTAATAAAGAATGTAAACACACGGTAAGTGTAGATACATTGTAAGTTGTCACCAATACTAAAAAAAGATAACATAAATTTTTTAAAAAAACCGGATATTTTAAAGGTTTTTAGCTTTTCCTGCCGGACGGAGGAATTAGGCTAAAAAGGAAACATGTCCTCTCTTTTCCGGACGTCTGGCAACCCTAAAGTTGCACCCCAGCATGTTCACATCCGGTCATTTAGATATGCCCCAATCTTCGACTTGCTGCCAGCAGTTTGAATACACCCAGTCTGTGCTCATAACGGACGGGTAAGAGGGTAATATAAGAGAAAAAGTATCAAGCAAGGTTCAAGGCAAAGGGGTGACAACGATAAAAGTGGGAAGATAACATCAAAGATGGACGAACATCAACTGACAGAATGTACAGTAAGAGACAGACAGTGTTGGAGATCCATTGCAGCCAGCCGTCACTGTGGAGACGGCACCTGATTGGTTGATTAATCAAGCAAGGGATTGGGTATCTTCTTGGGGGGTCGTGAAGAGTGCGACGTTCTACATGAAGATGGGGTGTATAGGTCCATAACCAAGCATGCCAACCATGTGTAGGACAGATCATGGTTTTTCCTAAGGCCTGAATTTGCCATTCTCATACCAATACATAGATGGACGGGCGGACACCCGATTCCCAAATCAGCTGTTGTCTGTGTGTGAGCAGATCGCTTTGCGTTGATGTTAACAATGGCATGAGCGTCGGCCGTTCAGAAACAATGGGAAACTACTGAACGTAAAATTCCAGAAATCACAAACAGCCAAAAAATGTTGGGGTTGACTGCGACGTCCTGTAAAGGGTATGTAAACCATAGACCCGGTTTAAAGGCAAATTTCTGCAGGTAAAATTGTAATAAATGCTGGGGTTTACTGTGGTGTCCTATTGTGCAACTTGGGATAATAAACTAATAATGAAAAAAAACGTCGCCGTAATTTTTTATTCAAAAAATTTACTGTATAGTTTTAAAAATGCAAAAAGGGAAAAAATAACATTACGGAGGAGAGAGAGAGAGAGAGAGAGAGAGAGAGAGAGAGAGAGAGAGAGAGAGAGAGAGAGAGAGAGAGAGAGAGACCCTGTCACTTAGCAACCATCATTATACTTTCTATTGACTTTGGGCCTGTCACTTCATAACCATGCAGTACCGCCTTACACGGAATGACCTTTCAGTGAAGGATTTTATGTTTACAAAGATCTTTTAACGGAGGATATTGTTTCAGAGTTTCACTGCTGTTTCCAGCTCTTGAATGATAGCATGTTACAGCTTCAAGACCTCCTAAGTCCAGCTGACTAAACTAAACACAAATTCACATCAGCCATGTGAAAGATGCTAAAACAGATAGCAAATGTAAACATACAAATGACGGTAACGTAATTATCTATTTTTGGATCTTTATCTTATCTCATGGCATGTGACCTCCGCTATCCGCTTATAAAATTCATTCCAAGTATTGTATTCGCCAGGACGAATTATTATTTATCGATATGACAAATAAATATATAGTCTAAACACCGCAACGTTGAATATATTGCCGAAAACACGAATGTAGGACTGCTGTCTAAAAAAATGTTTGCATCTTACAGGACATCGCTGTCAACATCAGCATCTTTCAACTGATTGTTGATTTCTTGGCAAGATTACGCTCAGTAGTTTGCCATTGCTTTCTGAGCGGCCGGCTCACATACCCCGTAAGTTAGCGACGTGATTCGAACCACTGCTGATTCTCACCGTCGTCACGTACTTACGAGATTACGGAGAAAAGGTCGCTAACCATCTAGGCCAGGAAGCCGCAGGATTCTGTAAGAAGGTAAATTGCCATTGTTTTTCAATTTGGCAGTGACCATACGGTGAGCGTAGTTATTTTCTCTATGAAAGATCTTCTGCCTACCGTAATGAAACTGAGACCATAACGAACAACTAAAACTATCTATATGTCGGCTGCTCCCTAACTCCGTCACACCTACTCTCATAGTTTCATGTTGACATGATCACCAACGCCACTGACATGGACTGTAATTACTACTGAAAAAGAAGAAACAAACAACAAAACTAGAAACAAATTTTAAAAATAAAAGGGAAAAAATTTATAAACAATTTGCAACAACTGGGGCCTTTGCTATATGAGTGGCTTAAAATGTGATTCTTCACAATTTCTTCGTGACCTTCTGCATCACCTGTTTGATGAAACCATCAGCGACCATCATCACACATTCTTTTTTTTTTCCTCAGATGACTGGTCTTGATGATAAAGAAGCTGGGGCTAGATGACACACTAGATAAACAAAAATGAAAACTATAGTTACAGGCCGCGATTCGAAGCTGTCACCTCCAAATAACGATAACGCCTCCTGTAGAAAAAAATGTACTTCGATACATGACAAACTCCATCCATCATGTCCATGCCGGGAAGCGTGGCGGCCCTGCTTTTCCATCTCACTCGATCACCAAGGGCGTGGATCGCTCCGTGTTTCTGTCTCACCATGCCGTGGCCAAGCCATCCGGTATTTACTTCTCGGTCTTCCCTTGGTCTCTTTCCCTTTGATTTGCCACTTGTCACCAAGTTCTCCAATTCATTTCTTCTCATACATGTCCAAATATTTTGACTGCCTAGTCTAATGTCCTAATCAGTTTACGATCTTATTTTTTCTTGAAGGACTTGTTCATTGGTTTTTCTGCTGTCCATGTATTCTTTGCTTTTCCTCAGAAACCACATTTCCACAGCCATCAGATGTTTTTCCCCGCTTGTCTGTCATTGTCCATGCTTCACATCCATACTAACACTAAGAAAAAAAAGGTTCTTCTTAGCCAGGTCTATAAAAAAGTCATTTGGAGGTGACAGGTTGGAATCCCGGTTGGAACTATAACTTTCAATGTTTATGTTGGGCTAGTGCGTCCTACATTTCATTTTTTTTTTTTTTTTTTTTTGGGGGGGGGGGGGGGGGGGGATAATAAGATGACAAAATCTTAAATATGCTGTGGCAGCTGGAAGACAGAATGAAAAGATTCTTGGCAGATACTTTGTCATGGAACAAAAGGGGGTCATCACACGAATTGATCCACGACGTCGGAGATCACATTTGTGGAGAGGCATGATCGCCCACGCCAGCCAGCAAGGCATGGATGATGATGATGATGATGTTGGGTGATGATGATGTGATGGTGATGATGGATGTGATGATGTGTGTTGTTGATGTGATGATGATGATGATGATGATGATGATGATGATGATGATGATGATGAGTGTTCCTCTAAACCCTGTGTCTTTCCTCTACTTCTATGAGCGCTCAACAATACAGTGTGATTATTTATGCACTGTCATATATTGATGCTTGGCTTTGCTTGTCTATCTATCTCGGTATAAAATATAGTTCAATCAATCAATCAATCAATCAATCACTCATAATGTTCCTTGTGGTGTCGAGGCTTGGTCAGATTTTTCTCTCCTAAACCTGCTACTGGCTAGCAAGCCGGCAGGGACTTTTTATACTTTCTCATAGAAAAAGTAAGTGTTGTTTTATAATGCAGCTCCCCCAATGATAAATATTGTCAGGATTGTCAGAAGGTGTAATCCAACACCGACATTACAACATTCGGGAGTGCCCATGTGTGTTCTAACTCCCTCAGAAGGTGTAATCCAACACCGACATCACAACATTCGGGAGTGCCCATGTGTGTTCTAACTCCCTCAGAAGGTGTAATCCAACACCGACATTACAACATTCGGGAGTGCCCATGTGTGTTCTAACTCCCTCAGAAGGTGTAATCCAACACCGACATTACAACATTCGGGAGTGCCCATGTGTGTTCTAACTCCCTCAGAAGGTGTAATCCAACACCGACATTACAACATTCGGGAGTGCCCATGTGTGTTTCTAACTCCATCAGAAGGTGTAATCCAACACCGACATTACAACATTCGGGAGTGCCCATGTGTGTTCTAACTCCCTCAGAAGGTGTAATCCAACACCGACATTACAACATTCGGGAGTGCCCATGTGTGTTCTAACTCCCTCAGAAGGTGTAATCCAACACCGACATTACAACATTCGGGAGTGCCCATGTGTGTTCTAACTCCCTCAGAAGGTGTAATCCAACACCGACATTACAACATTCGGGAGTGCCCATGTGTGTTCTAACTCCCTCAGAAGGTGTAATCCAACACCGACATTACAACATTCGGGAGTGCCCATGTGTGTTCTAACTCCCTCAGAAGGTGTAATCCAACACCGACATCACAACATTCGGGAGTGCCCATGTGTGCTCTAACTCCCTCAGAAGACGTCGAAGAGTATGAATACGTATAGTCCCAGTTGCCAGTCGTGTTCTCACGCTCCGTTTCGTCCTCTATCACGACCCTTCCTGCTGAATCCCTGATTCCACCGGTCGTATCCTGGACCTGAATCAACGCATATTTAGACTTGACTGAGACTAGGAGGGGGAGGGGGGGGGGGGGGAGTTGTCAGCATGATGATGCCGAGGTAGCGGGTTCAACCCCTACACCGGTCAAGTGGACTAAAATGTTAAATGCTCGACCTTGACTAGGGTGCGTAAATTACACATACATCAGAAGTTGGAGTTCGTTCGCCGGGTAGCGAGGGACACTGGTAACAGGGAAAGTTAATCCACACGCAAAGATCAGTCCAGAGCACTAGAAGTAGCAGCACGTGTATGGACTACGATTGAGTTTAAAGCGAACGAACGTAAAACACAAATGAGAGGACAAGCTTGACTGTAATATTTTGACAGGGGTGCGTCTGTTGCACCTAGGGTTGCCAGATACGTGGGTATCAAAAGGAGGACATACTAAGACAAAAAGGAGGACAACGGAAGACATATTGAATGTTTCATTTAAATCGTTCCATATTAAACCCATAATCAGTACAATTTTATTACAATAGCTGCCAAATGTGAGAACACATTTCTACCTTCTCTTCTGTTAACGCCTCCGAAATTCACACTGGCACTGTCACCAGCAAAAGCAACACATTTGGAGTACAAATCGTGTTTTTGGAGTGGTTTTCAAATTATACTGTGATATAGTTTCTGAGGTTTCATTTGGTGTGTTGTCTAACTCGAGAATCTTAGTTTGGATTCCACCTGCTTTCCAGTCAAAGTACTGAACAACGATCGGAAATATTTTCTGCGAACCGTGATTGCTAGCATCTGTTGAAAGACTGAAACATGAAATACCACTTAAAGATTTATCAAATTCATCAACAGTGTGGGGGTCAGTCACTGGTTTATTATTGCTTCAGTCTTTGTTTTTGCACAAGTAATATTTTTAGCAATTTCTGAATCTTCAAATAATGTGTGCATCAAACTAGCTGTGCAGGTCATCGAGTTGTAAGACTGATGATGACAAACTGTATGAAATGCCAAAGTTGCTTCAGCCGCATGCGCTTTCAGCAACACATTTGAGTACTTAGGCTGGAAAAAAAGACGTCAATGTGCTAGATGACGCGGACACTTTGATTAGGTTTCTATGTCTCTCACTGTCAACATGGCGCTCCAAGTCAGTAGTTCCTTTGTTGGCAACGGACACGTAACTATCGCAAATCGTACACTTTGCCTCATTCTCGTTGCGTCCTTCAACGAAGCATGGAAACTTATCTTTCATAGTGTTCGAGAATTTGCATTTTTTCTTTGTAGAAGCCATTTTCATAAACATAGACGGCAAAAATTACAAATTAAAAAAAAAAAAATTTTAAGTGGCGTCTCTGCTACCGGAACCGGAAATAACATTAACATTTTGACCATAGAGACTACAGCATTGTTAGTGTTGCCGAATAGAGCAACAGTTAGATTCAAATTATACAAATAATTGGTGTTTCACATTTGGTATAAATAGGAAAATTAAATAAATATTATTAAGCAATGGGTTTTAATAAAGAATGTAAACACACGGTAGAGTGTAGATACATTGTAAGTTGTCACAACAATACATAAAAAATGATAACATAAAATATTTAAAAAGCCGGATATTTTAAAGGTTTTTAGCTTTGCCTGCCGGACGGAGGACATTAGGCTAAAAAGGAGAACATGTCCTCTCTTTGCCGGACGTCTGGCAACCCTAAAGTTGCACCCCAGCATTGTTCACATCCGGTCATTTAGAATATGCCCCAATCTTCGTACTTTGCTGCCAGCAGTTTGAATACACCCAGTCTGTGCTCAATAACGGACAGGGTAAGATGATAATATAAGAGGAAGAGTATCAAGCAAGGTTCAAGGCAAGGGGTAGACAACGATACAAGTGGGAAGATAACATCAAGAGATGGACGAGCATCAATCTGACAGAATGTACAGTAAGAGACAGACAGTGTTGGAGATCCATTGCAGCCAGCCGTCACTGTGGAGACGGCACCTGATTGGTTGATTAATCAAGCAAGGGATTGGCTATCTTCTTGGTGGGTCGTGAAGAGTGCGACGTTCTACATGAAGATGGTGTGTATAGGTCCATAACCAAGCATGCCAATCTATGTGTAGGACAGATCATGGTTTTTCCTAAGGCCTGAAGTTTGCCATTCTCATACCAATACATAGATGGACGGGCGGACACCCGATTCCAAGTCAGCTGTTGTCTGTGTGTGAGCAGATCGCTTTGCGTTGATGTTAACAATGGCATGAGCGTCGGCCGTTCAGAAATCAATAGCATACTACTGAACGTAAACTTGCCAAGAAATCACAAACAGCCAAAAAATGTTGGGGTTGACTGCGACGTCCTGTAAAGGATATGTAAACCATAGACCCGGTTAACGGCAAACTTTCTGCAGGTAAAATTGCTAATAAATGCTGGGGTTGACTGTGGTGTCCTATTGTGCAACTTGGGATAATAAACTAGATAATGAAAAACAACGTCGCCGTAATTCTTTATTTCAAAAGGAATTTACTGTATAGTTTAAACCTGCAAAAGGTAAAACAATAACATTACGGAGGAGAGAGAGAGAGAGAGAGAGAGAGAGAGAGAGAGAGAGAGAGGAGAGAGAGAGAGAGAGAGAGAGAGAGAGAGAGAGAGAGAATACGAAACCCTGTCACTTAGCAACCATCATTATACTTTCTGTCATGGTGTAGCTTTTTAGTCCTGTCACTTCATAACCATGCAGTACCGCCTTACACGGAATGACCTTTCAGTGAAGGATTTTATGTTTACAAAGTTTTTTTAACGGAGGACATTGTTTCAGAATTTCACTGCTGTTTCCAGCTCTTGAACGACATGTCACAGCTTCAAGACCTCCTAAGTCCAGCTGAGACTTAAACTAAACACAAATTCACATCAGCCATGTGAAAGATGCTAAAACAGATAGCAAATGTAAACATACAAATGACGGTAACGTAATTATCTATTTTTGGATCTTTATCTTATCTCATGGCATGTGACCTCCGCTATCCGCTTATAAAATTCATTGCCAAGTATTGTATTCGCCAGGACGAATTATTATTTATCGATATGACAAATAAATATATAGTCTAAACACCGCAACGTTGAATATATTGCCGAAAGACACGAAATGTAGGACTGCTGTCTAAAAAAATGTTTGCATCTTACAGGACATCGCTGTCAACATCAGCATCTTTTAGCTGATTGTTGATTTCTTGGCAAGATTACGCTCAGTAGTTTGTCATTGCTTTCTGAGCGGCCCGCTCACATACCCCGTAAGTTAGCGACGCGATTCGAACCACTGCTGATTCTCACCGTCGTCACGTTACTTACGAGATTACGGAGAAAAGTCGCTAACATCTAGGCCAGGAAGCCGGCAGGAATTCTGTAAGAAGGTAAATTGCCATTGTTTTTCAATTTGGCAGTGACCATACTGGTGAGCGTAGTTATTTTCTCTATGAAGAGATCTTCTGCCTACCGTAATGAAACGTGAGACCATAACGAACAACTAAAACTATCTATATGTCGGCTGCTCCCTAACTCCTGTCACAACCTACTCTCATAGTTTCATGTTGACATGATCACCAACGCCACATGACATGGGACTGTAACTTACTACTGTAAAAAGAAGAAACACGGTAACAGACAAAACTAGAAACAAATTTTAAAAATAAAGGAAATAATTTATAAACAATTTGCAAACAACTGGAGCCTATGACTATATGAGTGGCTTAAAATGTGATTCTTCACAATTTTCTTCGTGACCTTCTGCATCTACCTGTTTGATGAAACCATCAGCGACCATCATCACACATTCTTTTTTTTTCTCCTCAGATGACTGGTCTTGATGAGTAAAGAAGCTGGGGCTAGATGACACACTAGATAAACAAAAATGAAAGCTATAGTTACAGGCCGCGATTCGAAGCTGTCACCTCCAAATAACGATAGCGCCTCGCTGTAGGAACAAATGTACTTCGATACATGACAAACTCCATCCATCATGTGCCATGCCGGTAAGCGTGCGCGGTCATGCTTTGCCATCTCACTCGATCACCAGCGTCGTGGATCAGCTCCGTGTTTCTGTCTCAACCATGCCATGTGGCCAAGCCATCCAGGTATTTACTTCTCGGTCTTCCCTTTGGTCTCTTCCCTTCGATTTTGCCACTTGTCACCAAGTTCTCCAATTCATTTCTTCTCATATCATGTCCAAAATATTTTGACTGCCTAGGTCTAATGTCTCTAATCAGTTTACGATCTTCATTTCTTTCTTGAAGGACTTGTTCATTGGTCTTTCTGCCTGTCCATGGTATTCTTTGCATTTTCCTCAGAAACCACATTTCCACAGCCATCAGATGTTTTTCAGCTTGTCTGTTCATTGTCCATGCTTCACATCCATACTAGACACTAAAGAAAAAAAAGTGGTGTCTTCGTTAGCCAGGTCTATGGAATATCGTCATTTGGAGGTGACAGGTTGGAATTCCGGGTTGGTAAACTATAACTTTCAATGTTTATGTTGTCTAGTGCGTCCTACATTTCATCTTTTTTTTTTGGGGGGGGGGGGGGGGCATAATAAGATGACAAAATCTTAAATATGCTGTCGCAACTGAAAGATTTGCAGAAAAGGAGACAGAGGAAGACAGCATGAGGAGATTCTCGACAAGCTTATGTCATTGCACAAAAGGGGGTCATCACACGAATTGATCCACGGCGTCGGAGATCACAATTTGTGGAGAGGCATGATCGCCCACGCCAGCCAGCAAGGCACTGGATGATGATGATGATGATGTTGATGATGATGATGATGATGGTGATGATGATGATGATGATGATGTTGTTGTTGGTGATGATGATGATGATGATGATGATGATGATGATGATGATGATGATGATGATGATGACTGTGTCCTCTAAACCCTGTGTCTTTCCTCTACTTCTATGAGCGCTCAACAATACACGTGTGATTATTTATGCACTGTCATATATTGATGGCTTTGGCGTAGCTTGTCTCATCTTATCTCGGTATAAAATATAGTTCAATCAATCAATCAATCAATCAATCAATCAATCATCTCATAATGTTCCTTGTGGTGTCGAGGCTTGGTCAGATTTTTCTCTCCTAAACCTGCTACTGGCTAGCAAGCCGTCATGGGACTTTTCATACTTCTCATAGAACAAGTAAGTGTTGTTTATATTATTATATTATATATTTTACATAACACATTGTCGATCATTAGGCACATATATACGTAGACACAAACAATAGATTGCACTATTTATTGCCTGGCATATTTCGCTGCATCTCGTCAGGTAACATACTGCAGAAATCACACAACATAAAGTAAATTAACTAGATAAATCCTTCAAGCTGAAATATACACATGTTCGCACAGTAATGTCAATTGTCTACCACGGTAATTTTAAGCTGACTAACATGTCTTTCTGTTTGCACAAATCTGGCTTGCGTTGATTGAACATTATTGCTTCTGCAAACTTTAACAAGCGAGTATTTTGTGTGTTAAACAACACACGAAAGGCAATGTCTCTGTCAACCACATGGCCGCTTTCGATAATATGCCTACGAATTGAAGACGCGGGGAGCTTCCGGTGTGTCGGCCCCTCTAGGCTAGCATCGCCTGTGTGTCGTATCTTGTCGACCCATTGAGGTATGTGTTCTGACACTCTTTTGTTCAGCTGTCTCTCTGTTCTACCGATGTAGAAGGCCTGGCATCTACATGTGAATTGGTAAATACAATTGGTTTTGGCGTACAGAGGAACAGGCTCTTTGACTGCTGGTGTGGGAATCGGTGTGGTTCTATACCTAATGACTGGAGTTGCAGCACAGAATGTTCGGCTTACTGCTGTAGTAAGCCGGTCTTGTAGACGTTGCATTACGTCATCCCCTCGAAAGGTTAGCTGGATGAATACCTTGAGTTTAGGGACTGTAGTTACGTCTGGTTTTGGTTTGGGCTGTTGGCAGTGGCGCTTTATAAATCATGTGGAGTACCCATTCAGGTTTAAGACATTCTTCAGAGTTTCAAATTCCTCTGTCACTGTGTCCTGGGTACATATCTTTCTAGCACGGTCAAACAGGGTCCGCACTAAGCGCCGTTTATACTGAACAGGTGTGAAGCTCTGAAAATTTAGGTATTAGATTAGCATCTCCATGTTCCTTTGCGGTACACCGATCTTTGAATTCGGGGAAAATCGTGCAATCTATTGTTTGTGTCTTCGTTATTCACATATATAGTGCCAAATATGACTTCTGAAAATGATTGAGAGCTGGTTGAAAATTTATTATAACAGAACCTTTTGAAATGTTGATTCATTTTTATAGTATGCACCGGACCAGATAGGGTGAAATATTCCAGTCTATAAATTATGCAGTCTATTGTGTGTCTTCATTATTCATATTTACAGCTGGAAGTTCGGGGGGGGGGGGGGGGGGGCTGCGTAGTCTCGATGTATGGTGTCCGCCTCGAGTGCTGGAGGTCCCAGGTTCAAGCCCCGGTGATGAGCGGGATTTTTTCTCGTGGACTTCTAGTAACACAATTTCTCCTGATCTCTGGGTAGTGAGATCGGACGCCTGTGTGTATTGTTGCGCACGTAAAAAATCCCTTGGCAGTTGGAAATCGAATAAGAGTAGCCTAACGGCGCTGCCCGGGCAAAATTTGGAGTTAAATATCTACCCAAAGTATTTCAGGATCCTCGCCGGTACTACAGAGTTCGTGCACTGACTTGAGTTTCTCCAGACTCAAGTTTGAGTTAGGAGGAGAACGGAGCACTTATGGCACCCTTGTGCCGTGATGTTGATCCATCGACTAAACTAAACTACAGCTGGAAAACATTGCTTTGAACTCACTGTATGCAAATTATTACTTTAACTATCTCTATATGTCTCTCTATCTCTCTCTATTACTCTCTCTCTCTCTCTCTCTCTCTCTCTCTCTCTCTCTCTCTCTCCTCCTCCTCCTCCTCCTCCTCCTCCTACTCCCCCTCCACTCAAACTTACACAAATACATTTTGATGTATAGTTAAGGAGATATTTTTAAAATTATCTAGTTTATATCTTTATCTACGCTCTACCTGTATCTTCTAAAAGAGCTGATTCAAAGATCCACAGATGTTATTTCATTCCTTTCAATTGTTAGTATTTACGTAAATATATATATTATATATATATCTATATATATATATATATATATATATATCTATATATATATATCTATATATAATATATTATATAGCCTTCATCGACCTCACAAAGGCATTTGACTCGTGAGCAGAAGCGGCCTTTTTAAGGTCCTTGAAAAGGTTGGATGTCCACCCACCCTTCTTAGTCTCGTGAAATCATTCCACGAAAACATGCAGGGGACCATTTTATTTGACGGCTCAACCATCCCAGTCATTCAGCATCAGCAGCGGAGTAAAGCAGGGATGCGTGCTTGCTCCTACACTCTTTGGTATCTTCTTTGCTGTTCTCTTAAGGCAAGCATTTGGGACTGCCACTGAAGGCATATACCTCCACACAAGATCTGATGGCAAACTTTTTAACCCATCAAGACTCAAGGCAAAGACCAAAATAAGACCAAGATGCGTAAGAGAACTACTTTTTGCAGATGATGCAGCACTGACTACTCATACAGCAGAAGATCTCCAAAGGCTCATAGATCGTTTTGCAGCTGCCTGCAAAGACTTTGGGCTCACCATTAGCCTAAATAAAACACAGGTGATGGAACAAGATGCTGATGCGCCTCCGTCAATCAAAATCTCTAATTATGAATTGAAAGTCGTCCACGATTTTGTGTATCTGGATCGACAATATCAGATAATCTTTCATTAGAGACAGAAATCGACAGACGCCTTGGAAAGGCAGCCACAACATTTTCCAGGCTAGCTAAAAGAGTTTGGGAGAATAATAGACTAACAGAGCGTACAAAAGCTCAAGTATATAAAGCTTGTGTTGTTAGCACACTACTCTACGGGTCTGAATCCTGGACCCTGTACTCAAGACAGGAAAGGAAGTTGAATTCCTTCCACATAAGATGTCTGAGACGTATCCTGGGCATAACATGGAAAGACCACATAACAAACAAACAGGTGCTTGAAAGAGCAGATATTACCCACAATGCACACCCTCCTCAAGCAGAGACGCCTCCGGTGGTTGGGCCACGTATCTCGAATGGAGGACGAACGTATTCCCAAAGATCTCCTTTACGGAGAACTAGCCACAGGAAAGAGGCCAACCGGAAGACCCCAAATGCGATATAGGGATGTGTGTAAACAAGATATGAAAACCATTGGAATAGATCCAGACACGTGGGAGAGAGTTGCAACAGACAGAACAGATGCTCCTGGAGAAGAGATGTACGAAACGGACTGGTGCTCTTTGAGCGCAATCAGATCCAAAAAACTGAGGAGAGACGGCACAGGCTCAAAGAGCAGTCACTTACTGCGGGACTTGCCTCGTCTCACAGATGCGGAAACTGTGACAGATATTGTCATTCTCGAATTGGACTATACAGTCACCAGCGGTGCTGCCAGGCACCTCCCAAGCGGCACAACTCTATAGTCCTTCAGGACTGAAAGAGGCCTACTACTACTACTACTACTACGTAAATATATTTGCTGTGGTTTGTTATTTAGAACACAATTTGCAGGCAAGAGTAATTGATAAACTAACATCTCTGTAAAGAAATCCTGTTGTACTGCTATATTTGTATTTCGTACTTCAATTACGGTATCCTGTTTATAAGATGGACACTTTTGTTATTCAAAGGATTGTTGGAATATTGTTGCTTTACATATCGACAGCAGTAAGTATTGTTTACATTCTGTTGTACTTACATGAACAACAATTTATACTTTAAAGATAAATTATTATTATTATATATATTATTATTATTTTAATATTATTAATTATTATTTATAATATTTATTTATAATTAATTACGATGAAATCAACCATCAATCGAAAGTTTAAAAAACTGCCGGACTTGATGACTTATCCCCTCAGCTAATATAGTACTATTAAGTATTATACTATAATATAATTTTTAGTGATACATAGGGAACGCGGCACTCTTCCGATTGACGGGTCTAAATAGTTCTGCAGTGAATAAGTTAGGGTTAAGGGTTAGGGTAGTGTTAGTTTAACACTGACCCTAACCCTTAACCCCTGACTTATTCACTGCGGAACTATTTAGACCCGTCAATCGGAAGAGTGCCGGGAACGTACAGTTCTCAGAATTACAAGAACAAAAAATAATTCAGTCAGCTCAGTACAATAATACTACTTACTTTGAAATACTAATACTATATTATTAGTTGTAAATATTAAATAATTAATTACCTACTGCTATTCTTTACTTACATTTACATTTCTTGCATTAGATAGAAGGAGAAACTCTGAAGTACGAAGTCACTTTAAGAATTAATATATAATTTAATTATATATCTTTTTCTTCCTTGCGTTCATCCGGAGTGTTTTTTCAGATGTGATTGCGGTGTGTCTGTTATGCGCCCTTGGGCCGAAACCCGTAGGCCAACACATCCGACGATAGCGTGCTTTTTTGACCAGGTAGCATTCCTGGGAGACTCACTTTTGTGGTGCCATCTACAACCCAGCTGGCCAAGTTGGAACGGTCGAAGACAATGGTCACCCTCA
>JACEFZ010012829.1:0-16124 GCA_014155875.1 Cepaea nemoralis
AAAGGTAGTGGTGTAGACAATTCACAAATGCGTCTGTTCATTCCACTAATGCTGACACAGTTTATATTACATAAATGTAAGCGACTGGCGATGATAACGCACTTTAGTGTTCACAATCACCACATAGGGCACTAAGTAATTACAGAGTCACTGTATTAGGTGATGTAAGGTATTTCAATGTGAGAAGGTCTACTTAATGTGTCAGCTAGAGAGTTCAAACTTCCTTCAAATGTCTAATAGTGAAGGCATAATTCTGCAAAATCAAGGACCATCTGTAAATCCTATTGTTGCGATGCACCCCTGTTTGCATTACCGTAAGCGGCGAATTATCGGTTTCGATAACAAACTCTGTACCCGCCAGGAATCGATGAAGTTTTCTGACACAATAGATCAGGCTTAAAGCTTCCAGTTTCAGAGGCTGAGTATCTTCCTTCAGCCGGGCTGATCTTACGACTCACGTACATTATTGGGTGAAACTTGCCTTCATAAAATTGGCCTACGACCCCAGAAATGGAAATGGAACTTGCGTCTGTACGGAGGAAATACGTTAGATTGACATTAGGCAAACGCAAGATAGATGGAATGCAAAATAAATATTTCAATTTTGATAACGCACCGATTAACTTTGCATCCTGAACATCAAGTTTTACAGATGCTTTTAACACATTAGAAAAAACGCTGGTGATTTCAGCCAAATTGGGTATAAATTTGCTGTAATAATTGACCAGACCAAGTAAGCTACGGACCTGTTTCTTGGTCGTAGGCATAGTTAGATTGAGAATCTTGGTCACTATTTTCTCATCAGTCCTTAGTTGGCCTCTGGTGATTGTATGGCCTAAGAAATCAATTTCTTCCATTCCCAATTCCACTTTGGTGGGTTTCACTGTAAGACCAAATAATCGCAATCTATCGAAGACATGTCGCAGTTTCAGTAGGTGTGTTGTCCAGTCTGCTGTATGGATGCAAATGTCATCAATATAAGTAGATGTATTGGTCACTCCGTGGAGAAGATCCCTAGTGAGTCGGACAAAAGTGGCTGGTGCATTACGAAGACCGAAAGGAAGAAAGCGCCACGCATACAGGCCTAAAGGAGTAGAGAATGCTGTTAAAAGAATAGAGGATGATTTCATCGGGACCTGCCAATATCCTTTCGTGAGATCTAGTTTCGAAAAGATACGTGATGTTGACATGTCAAGGATTAGGTCGTCACAAGATGAATAGAGGATGATTTCATCGGGACCTGCCAATATCCTTTCGTGAGATCTAGTTTCGAAAAGATACGTGATGTTGACATGTCAAGGATTAGGTCGTCACAAGATGGGATAGGCTCTGCATCGACCTTGGTCACGTTGTTTAAGCGCCGATAATCGACGCAGAAACGAATAGTCGAGTCCTTCTTTCTGACTAGAACTATAGGAAAAGAATATTCTGACTGAGATTTCTGAATTATTCCACTCGACTCAAGATTTAACAATTCCTTGTCGAGATTTTCCCTGTAGCTCAATGGGATGGAATAAGGTCGACATTTGATGGGTGTGCTATCAGTCAGAATTATAGAGTGTTCTATTCTGTCTGTCTTACCTGGGATGTCAGAGAATATGTCCTTGTACTCAGTTACTAATTCTATCAGTTGTTGTCGTTGCTCGTCTGTCAGTTTGGTTTCTATACGTATGCTATCGATTGTCCCTGTTGTGTCGACTGTCGGGACTGGTAGTTCTATTCCGTCGTCATCCGTCTGATTAAGTACTGTTGTTGTACTAGCTGTGTGTACTGTTTCCTGGCTAGGTGTGTTTGCGATGTCGTCATGATCTGTCGCCCTACCTAGTGTAGTTGTGTTATGTACGTCTGTCGTCCGGTTAATTGGTGTAGGTGCACTCTGTTCGTCTGTCGTCAGTTCTTGTCGTGAGAAATAGGGCTTCATCATGTTGATATGAAATATCTTTAATTTTCCCTTTATCGATATTTCATAGTCGACATCTGATATCTTTCGTTCGACTTTGAATGACCCTTGCCATGATGTTAGTAACAAATTACGTTTATCTGGTAGTAAAAGTAGCACCTTTTGATTGGGTTCAAGGTGTAGGGTTTTGGCACCCTTGTTTGCATATTCAGGTACATCTGGCTGTTCTCTCCAAAGATGCTTTGGCTATTAGACACGCCTTCATAATTTTATCGCGGGTCTCTGTTACCATCTCATACGGTGTTACTGCTGTTGGATTCTCTACTGAGCTTGTGATTAGCTGATGGTAGATTGTTAGGGGTCCACGAGGGTTCGCCCCATAAACTAATTCGAAAGGTGAGAAACCCGTACTTGAGTGCGGAATTTCTCGATGGGCGAATAGCACTGCTGGTAGCAGGGTGTCGCAACCAGATGGGTTCTCAGCTGTTACTTTCGCCAGCATGTGCTTTAAATCCCCGTTAATTTTTTCTATAATCCCATTACTCGCCGGGTGATACGGTGTACAGAAATGCTGTTCTATTCCTAGCAATTTTGTTAGGGCTTGCATAGCAGCCGAAATAAATTGGGTTCCTCGGTCGCTCAAAATGGTACGAGGAAAGCCAAATCGACCAAATAGATGTAAACACACATTTGCCACTTCTTTGGAGGTAATGTATTTTAGTGGTACCGCTTCGATCCACCTTGTACAGAGATCCACGAGGGTTAGTATAAAACGGTTTCCTTTGTTCGACACCTGATTCAGGGGTCCAACAATATCTACCGCTACACTTTCGAATGGTCTAGAAGCCAAAATAGAACGCTGGACTTCGGCCGTTACATGCTTTCCCTTTCTTACTAAATGTTGACAAATAGTACATGATCGACAGAACAATTTAATGTCGTTACAAAATTTAGGCCAGTAGAAATGTGCCAAAATTCTGGCTCTCGTTTTGTCATAGGCTAAATGTCCAGCAAACGGTGACTCATGTGCAATGTTTAGCACATTTTGTCGGTGTTTTACAGGTAACACCGTTTGCTGAATTTCATGGTTATTTGTTGTATAATAACGTATGAGAATTCCGTTATGTACTTTAAAATACCATGTTGCATTCTTAGTAACTTTCGCTCGCTCACCTAACAATTTAAAATAAGGTGCTTTAGTTTGATCGTTGTGTTGTGCCTCGATAAATTCTTGTCGAGTAGCACTGTTACTAGCACCGGTGGGTGTTAACAACTGTAACATTTCGTTTTGTAGGTCAGTGTAATGTGTTTCAGTATCTGACCTCGTTACAGCATTAGCCGTGTTTGTTTGTTTCCAGGCTAATATTTCTTCATCAGTACACTGTTTTAATGATGGTAAGCACCCCAAAATCAAATCAGTACAGGGATTATGCAGGATCGCGCATGTAAATGTGCCTGACAGGAACGGGGTGTTTATGCGTACTTTTGCCAGCGGGTATTTCTCTATGTTTCCAGAGAAAGTGCGGCATTTGACAAACTCACCTGTATAATCTTCTGGCTTAACTAGGTCTCTTTTGACCCCAAGTAGCGTGCTTCCGCTATCAAGTAAACATTGGCATGGTTGTTCGTTGACCAGTGCATCGTAGAACTTAAAGTTGCCTCTGGAGGCTAACGCTGCATTGGCATCTTCGTTGGAACATGGTACAAAGTGCCCACATTTCAGTTTGCCGTCCGTATGAAACTGGTGACATGTGTCACACTTATTAAAGTCTAATATATCAGTAGCTGCACTCACACTCTCACACTCACTAGTTGGTAATACATTTACAAGTTCATCATCAACTATACTCTCATCGTCAGATGACGTATCGATGAGCACGGCATTGTTTGCCTTCATTCGTTGCCTGCCCAAACATTTAGAACTATAATGGCCATAACTTGAACAAAAGAAGCATTTAACAGCACGTTTATAAGAGTTTCGTTTGTCCTGCTGCTTCTTCATCATCATTTCTAGATGAGCAGGATAAGAGGGGCTCTTATCACACATGGAGTACGCTGGATGAAACAATTTGCAATATCCACACTGTGGTGGCTACTGATACGGTTTATCTTTCTTTTGATACTCTTTTTGCTTGTAAGACCTGCTTGGTATGTTTTTGACAAAGGCAGTAATCTCAGTATCATGTGTTGATGTTTTAAATATGTCCTTGTTGGAGGAAAAATAAGCAGAACCCCGTTTTTCGAGTTGTTCAGTCGATTCAATGTCTGCTTGTTGAAGGAACTTAGCAAAGGGAGTAGGAACGGTGGATATGACTTTATCCATCACCATTAAGTCTTGTAATTTATCAAAGTTCTTACCTACTTTCACTGCCTTAAGCCATTTATTGAATATACTCTGAACGTTTGAAACATAATCTAAGAACGTTTCTGTTGGCTTTGGCTTAATCTGTGAGTACTGGATCTGATATCCAGGAGCATCGAGTAGAAAATGCTGCATAATTCTATCATGGATGTACTGATAGTTACTTCTTAGTTCTGATGGTATTGATTCTATGACCTTTAATGGCTCCCCATTGAGGTTTCTCATGTAGATCATTGCCCAATCATTTAATGGTATTTTCTGAGTTCTAAGTTGAAATTCTACATTCTCCGTCCAAGCTGATATTGAACGCCTTGACTGAAGGGCTTGATCACCCCTTTATATTTGGAGAATTTATTTTGTTCTTCCTGACTTTTCACCTTCGTAGAGACTATCTGGGTGTTAGAGTCAATCTCCATTTCTTTCATCTTTAACTTCGTTTGTGACTCTACATCTATTTGATTCTGTTTTATTTCTAATTCCTTCTGTTTAATGGCTTGGTCTAAATCTAATTGCTTTTGCCTGGTGGTTTCTTCTAATCCCTTCATCTCCTTTTGATGTTGTCTTTCCAATTCTCTTTGGTCTCTCTCTCTAGAGCAGCTTTTCTCTCTGTCTCTTCTCTGTATCTTTCGTTTGTCCATTTTTTCTAGTTTTTCTCCAGTATATTCTAGTTCTTTATCAGCCTGGATGAAGTCCTTTAATGATGACATTGTAAGGTTTTATGTTATCTGACAATTGATAGTAATATATTCTCAACCACAATTTCACAGTTGTTATATGTTAACTATTTACAACATTTGCTGAAAAAAAAGGATGCGTCGTTATGGGTGCATATCAAAATTAGAGAAAAATATACTCATCTAATCTTGCAGCAAGATACGGCCCTCGGGATGTTCAGCCGCTGTCTTTCGTACAAACGCCTGATCGCCTTGCTTTTATAACTGATGCTTCTGTTTATTAGAACATCACAATTTTAGAAACATGCATGTACTGTGCAATACAAGGTTGTTAATTGACATATTATAGTTTCAACGAAAAGTGAACTTTGAATGTGGTATAAATGATAATGATTAATGTAGATGATATGAATGTATGATAGTCTAAATGAACGTCAATGAATGTCAATGTCGTCTTGTCTTCACTTTCTATCGTCTCTGACTGGGCTGCGCTGAATAACTCTAGCTTCACCTCTAATTTCTTACTGTTGAGCGAAAAGAAATGGTTTTTGCACAAATACTAACGTGATTGTGATAGATGTTGACATTCTGATAGTATGACACAAATGATGGTTAGCTTTACAATTCGTACACAATCAGTTTATGTTTATACATTTTCACTCAAGTAATTTACATAGATAATAAATCAATAATATTATGTAAGGTTTCCGAAAATGGTAAATTACTTGGTACCTTTCACAATAGTATGCTAATGATACTGGCAATCAAATAGTACATTGCTATTTTTATTAACTGATAAGTTCAATTAAATGGCAAAATTTTAGCGGTGGTTCAAGTCCCACGAGAAATGATAACGTGGTATCCAAACAAATAGTATCTTCTTGCTAAATTGGTAGTGAGCGGTAGTTCAAGGAACTTCTGACACCAAATGGTATCCTAACAAATGGTATTTGGCGGTTGTTCAAAGCCCACGGTTCTGATAAATGGTAGTGAGCGCTAGTTCAAGGAACTTCTGACACCAAATGGTATCCTGCCTGTCAGCAACCCACTTGCGACAGGCATACAAGGATTCCCTTCTTTTGCACTACACGAAAGTGACAACTCGTCAGTTATCAGTTATCAGTTATCAGTTGGGGTATCTTCGTTGCACTCCGGACATGTCCATAGGTGCTCAGATCCTCCCCCAGCATATTCATCAGCGTCCGGTGGCTAATAGTGCCAGTTCTGTGTTGGTTGACGAGGCGCTTTGTTTTCCCGATGTACCTCTCGCGTCTGGCTGTGCCGATTCTTACTCCCAGGTCTTTCATCCTGGACAGCGATGTGGAATCACTGACGTCAAAGTCCTCTGTTCTCGCCATATCTTTAAGGACGTTAATAACATCGGCACGATCCATGGGCTGGCCATCTACAGGGGGTGCAGAGCCAGCCAGTTTGTCAGCTCGTTCATTTCCCTCGACTCCCGCATGTCCCGGGACGAAGATGAAGGTGACTTTACGGACAACAGACTTCCGCAGCGATTCAGTCCACTGTCTACGTACAGATCCAGCTTCGACCTTCTGAATCATGCTCAGTGAATCACTTAGTACACACACGTTGGTATAATGCTGTGATTCCAGCCATATGAAAGCCTGTGTAACTGCCATCACCTCCATCGTCATGCTGCTCGTGGTCATAGAGTGGGCACCACTGGATTCTTGAATGGTTCGGCCCGCCGAACGGGCTGTAAATGCCCACGCACTTCTCTGCTGCTTTACAACAGATCCATCTGTATAGATGAGCACTTCGGGGCAGGTGACAACTCGTATGGTTTGCAAAAGGATACATTTTTATTCGGAGCAGATCATACAATAGCTCCACGAGCGGAATACCACAACGGTATTAAACATCTTATAATGTGATGACGATAAGATGGAATGAGGAGATGATATAAATATATAACTACTGAAGCTAAGCTAGACTATTATCACTATTATACTGTCCTTCACAACTACAAAGTATCCCTAGCGGATACACGACTGATTCCTACGCCGTCCCGGTCTCTGTCTGAGCCCGCTGAGCGTGGCGTGCTCAGCCACGAGCAATTTAGCTCAGCGTGCGTTTGTTGGTTTACGTGCTGGGCACTGGGCTGTGTTGAGCAGAGTTACTTGGTCCGTACCTCGTGAACTGGGTTTCCCAGTCTCTTGGGTAACTCCAGCTCATCTGCACTGGTTGCCCTCCTTGTTGACACAAGTGTGTCCCGTTATAGCTATTTATAGCGTTTGTGTCTCTTCTGTCTGGTCTCCTGTCCTATTACGTCACTTGTCCTCTGACTAAGCTCTATTTTAGCTCTCCTTAGCTCAGAGCTTCCTCCTAAGTCTTTGACACCTGGCGACCCGGTAATCATGGGTTAAAATTCCATGTGGATGTGAACATTTACCTGGGCTTCCAGATTGATCCAGTCTAAAATGAGTGCCAGAAAATGACTTGGGAAGTAAAGGCAGTTGGTGACACATTGACCACATGACCTTGGAGTGCCAATTGTCTATACAAATATGTGTCTAGCACCATATGCCCACATTACCTGTCTGTATGTAAAAGGGTCATTGACTTAATTTACTATTACTTTCCTTCTGTAGCTAACTTAAAAAGTCCCCACTCAGAGCTGAATTGCAGGGTAATCTCATGTCAAACATTATATTTTATCTATGGTTTTCCCAGCTCACCCTTTCAAGACAATTATACTTTTATACACCTTTACTATTCTAACTGTCTATAGACTGGATTATGAAGACAACAATAACTGTTCTCAGTGACAATAGACTGGATTATGACCAAATTGGCTGTTCTTACTGGACTGTACAAAGGATTATGAAGACAACAATAACTGATGTTACTGATTATCGACTGGATTATGAAGACAACAACAGCTGTTCTTACTGATTATCGACTGGATTATGAAGACAACAACAGCTGTTCTTACTGATTATAGACTGGATTATGAAGACAACAACAGCTGTTCTTACTGATTATAGACTAGATTATGAAGACAACAACAGCTGTTCTTATTGATTATAGACTGGATTATGAAGACAACAATAGCTGTTCTTACTGACTTGTTTTGCAGATGATATTCTTGCATATAGGCAGGGGAGAGATAGAGAGCAAACAGCCCAGGAGCTACAGGCGACAGTAGACAAAGTGACTGACTGGTGCACTGAAATGAACGCTGTCATCCACCCAGAAGAGGCAGCTGTTCTGTGGTGCTCTCTGGACAACAGGATTGTAAAAGCTGATGTCCCAAGCCTCACAATAGATGGTAGAAGCGTCAACAGAGAGAACAAACTGAAGTATCTGGGAATCACATTTGACAGGAGCCTGTCCTTCAAGGACCATGTGGAGACGGTTGTGACAAGGTCTCAAAAGGGACTCAATGCACTTAAAACATTGGCTGCAATGGATACAGAGCAGAGAATGCTTTTCACACTATACCAGCACTTGATCCTCTCAGTGATTGATTATGGACTAGGACTGCTCACTGTCTCAAAGAGTCAGCTGGTGAAATTAAAGCGCATACAGAACGAAGTTATGCGAGTCATTCTGGGATGCACCAGAGACACCCAGTTGTGTGTATGCGTTACATCCTCGGTTTGCCGACTGTTGCAGGTAGGCTCAATGTGATGCAGGCGAAGGCATACCTCAGAGTAGCTGCAGACACAGATCACCCGATGCATGAGGCGCTGGACGCCGTTAAGGGTCAGCGAATGATAAGAGGGAAATCATGGATGGCTCAGGCAGAGGATAAGATCAGACAGGTGTGACCCTTGGAGAACATTAGGCGAGGAGAGAAGTGTGTCAGAGTCCCAGCTGTCACAAAATAAAACCGTGTGTTTAACAGGTTGATTATTATAGAGGATTTTCGGATTAAGCGAACGATCTGCCAGCGACAACTATTTTTACTAACAGAGTAAACACAGCTGCACAGGTTACATCGGGGCAGCACATATACACATTTGGTGGTGATGGAGACAGATCCCGGCAGCGCCGTGGCAGTTTGTCAACATTTGAATACAAATGGAAGCAGTGGGGTCAGCCCATATACACATTTGGTGGTGAGTGAGGAGGAAGTGAGTGCGCTGAATCATACATCGTTTTGACAAGTCGGATGGAAAACGGAAGTACTCAGCAAGGAAGTAAACAGTGCATCTGTCAATTCTTGGTTTCCGGCACATCAAGATGATTGGCAGCTTGGTATCGAAACTCTTTGTTGGGAGTATACAGAATCTAGCTGGCTTGTTTTGAGAATCTAGGCAATTACTGACAACTTTGACAGGATTTAAGCCAGGAAAATAGTTCTTGACAGGGGATGATTTGCCACTGTGCCACCTGTGTGGGGGAGTAAAGGATAACGTCACGTGGCCAACTTTGGTAGTTTGCCATATAAACTCGAGTTGAGATCAACTAGGGTGGACTTGAAAAATGCTCTAGTCAAGAGTGCCAGGGCACTGCAGTGCTTAGTGGAAATAATATCTACCGTGTGTTAATTAGTGACTTAATTTTGCACGTGCCTATATGGCAGATGTAGATATGATTTATAGGACTGCAGTAGTGCCATTTAAGGTATAACCTATTATAATATATTCGTTATAATTACTTTAGGCAGTAGCCTTGTTAAACTATAGTGTGATGATTAGCACTGTTAGTGTTAGCTAGAATAGATTAGTGAAGTGTTGATAAGCTTTACTAGTTGTGAATTGAGTAATGAAGGATAATTGGGATCTTCCCGTAGGTGTCCCTGGTGGGCGGGGTTCCGCATTCTGGTTGCTGATTTTTTCTTTGTCATAACCTGATTCGGCTCTAGGTGGGTAGCTAATCTGCTCTGTGACTAAGTCTAGTTAGCTAAAGATCATTAAGCAAGGTGATAGGCTTACACTCAGCCGAAGGGATCAGTGACTAGTACTATCACCAGATGTGTTGTTTCTATTCTAGGTTCCCTACCAGATCCAAGGAAACTCTACAAGTTTTGGTAAAGAATTAAAAAACCCATTCTGAAGAACACCAGTTCAAGAGGCAATAAAGTTGCATACAGAAACATAACTTACGTTAGAAGGAAATTGATTCATCAAAGAGAGTAATGCATACTGATGCACCACACAGCATTAGACAGTAGTAACGAACCGAGAACTGGCTAAGAGTACCTAGTGTTAGTACAGTAACAATTAACATTAGTATTTAGCACTTATGGACTGAATGGTTCGATGTGCAACGAGGATGATCTGTTAACTAACTAACTAACTAACTGCGTACACACTGCAAAAGACTTGTGCAGTTTGTTTAGGAACATTAGGAACGGACATTGTGTAGAGTGCAACCGGTCCATGATGAACTGTTAATACCACCGGTGTCTATTTCGGATGTACATGAAATTGGATTACCAGAGGTCTACAGAGGCAAAGCATTATCCGGCAAGATGGTTCCGGCAACGGGTGAGACGTACTTGTTCTGACGTAACGTGCTGTGGTCTATCTTTGCTGTGATCAGCTGACTGAGTTGATGTCTGAGAGACAGAGTCTACACACTTTATAGAACACGTCACACATTTTCTTCGCATACACGTCTCATACACGTTACACTTTTATTTTAATAAATTAATCTTTATTAAGTTCTAGAAGCAAGAGTTGTTGAGTATGTTGCGTTGGGGAAGTATGAGAAGGGGGCATAGTACGACAGTGTGAGAGTGATAGGAAAAGATGTCCATAGGCTGATGGAGTGTGTTGGACGGAAGCTGGTGGATTCTCCAGAATATTGAGGGGGAAAAAAATAATATTATAATGTGGGTGTCGGATCTCCTCACTCCAGGGACGACACTTTAAAGGAGGACACGACACCAGCGAAGCAGTCAGACTTGTGCAGAGTTATAATCACATTGAGCCGGGAGTGCAGAGAGTGGCCAGCAGGGGCCACGGAAGTGGAAATCCAGCAACTAATTCAGGATAATGCTCGCCCGGGTGATGTGATTATCTACACAGATGGTTCGGTGTTGAGAGGTAGAAAAAGTGCCTGAGGGTTCTTAGTAAAAGCCAATGGTCGACGTTTGGTGCAGGAGAGCCTGGCATATGATACCACAACATCTAGCTTAAGAATGGAGGTGGAGGCGGTCAGTGCAGCTTTCCACTGGATGGAGAATACGACTGTCACGAATTTGCAGCCTTTACTTCCCAGAACAATTTTCGGTTCACCTTTGATGGGCCATGTAGAGAATCAACAGACGAACAAATCTATTTTCTCTATATTCAAGGCTATACCATCTTGACGTAAGCTTGCAAAGCCTGCAAGTAAACAAACCAACAGGAATGGCTTTCTATCTGAGAAGTGTAATTTGACACCAGTCAAGCTACCCAGCCATTCACACAGACTCAATGGACTGTGTAATTAAAACCGACCAGGCATGACACCTGATAAGCAGAGGTAGAAAATCGCCCAGATGTGAACAATATTGACACAGGGGAAGATAATAGCCCCAGGGCTGTAAACAAGCCCCGTCCACTCTGACTGGCAGACTCAGGAATGTGTGACAACGATCTGTTAAGGCAATTAACACTGGGCCTGTTGACTTTGTACCAGACAGGGAGGAGCAAGGTGTGATGGCCAGTTTGCAGTGATAATTGCAATTAACGCTAGGGGGAGATAAGAAGAATTTATGACGGGAATGCCAAGGAGATAATATTGTCTGCTGGACTCAGCTTAAATAAGGGTCCCTAGCCTGTTTTATGTTAGAAAATGTTTGACTTCAGAACAGGTAGGCACCCAGCTTGTTTTGTAGTCATATGTATGATTCTTATGTTGCTAGATTTCACCAGGAGAATTATTTCTTAGTAACTAACTAGTCAAGTCTTTTATATATTGATTTTCAGTCTATATCTGACCTAGGTTATTGCAAGGACTATCACTGTCGTAGGTTACTTGAGTGTTCTTTATAAGTTCTGTGTTCAATATCATAGTGCTTTAAGTGTTACTTTCTGAGAAGTAGAAACTTATGGAAGGCAGGTCTTGTCTAGATATACTTTTATGTGTCTTAGCAGAGGCTTGCCATTTCTTTCTAAACTAGACTAGTCTCTTTTTGGTGTGTGCATTTTTTCTTGTACAGAATATAGTCAACTGACTATATTTCCTTAATTCTTACCACAGCAGTAACTAAGTGGTGACTAAACCGGGCAGAGCAGCAAATATGGCTGGTCTGTGTGGTTACTTCAATTAGACTTGTTGTATATCTCATTTTGTAGCTATACAATATTATTACTAATTAATAATGCCTGATGCTAATATGTTGAGTATCATTAGATGTCCATCTTGAAGTAATATAATGTATGTGTATTGGATGTTTGATATATTGATTTGTCATATGCAAACCTACCAATATGAAGTTTTAGGTTATTGGATGCGCATTGGCACCTTGGCTATTGGTTGCATTTGCAGCAGAGGTTTAATGGTACAGACATTACCCACAATTGGTATAGGGTATATGGTGCTACACCTTTTTCATCGTATGATGGACGGTAATTTACGGAAGTCTGGCACAGATACTGGTCACGGCTTGTAAGCCCGGATGACCCGGCATTATTATAATACCATTACCGACCCTGTGAGCTGCTAAACCAACTTTGGACGGAGCTGCTGTACGACACAGAATTTCTGTATTAGCGACATGGACATGGGGCGGCAGAAATGTAATCATTACAGGCGTGTGAGACAATTGAAAAGCCCGTCCCAGACTAAAGACAGTAGGGAGAAGGAGGATGGTGAACGCCGTAGAGCTGGAAGATAAACTTGGCCAGACTGTTCATTGTATATGTTTGAGTTATATATGTTTTAATTAGGATTGCACTGATGTAGAACTAGATATAATACATTCTTGACTTTCTTTCAAGCTCTCACAAGGAGCACCTATGTTACAGATCTCAAGAACGAGTGACGACTAGGTAGAGCTAGGACTGACAGGGTCAGAATACCGGCAAGCTGTTTTTTTTCTGTGTCTAATGGAGAGTGGGGATCTGGACCACAGATCCAGAAGTTATGTAATGTTTCTCATCAATATCAAGATGTATATGATTTCATCATCCTCATATTGACAACCATCAGATGTCTATTATTATGATTAGGAAATAAATGTTGTAGTATTGTAACTCATAGTTCTGTCATTATATTTTTTCCAATTGTGCATACGTGTTGTTGTGTACATTGGTGGGGGTTCACTTAGACACCAAGGAAGGGAGTAGTCAGGGAGGAAAACCTGTAGGCCTACTGGGATAGTTGTCAGTACACATTACTTCAGACTTAAAAATCTATCCTAGCTAACCTTCTCTTTCCCATTCCTTGGCGAATATTCAGCACAGTTCATTTCAATTTTGTAACGAGCCACCTAGAACTGTACGTTGGATGTTCATGGGCCTAATCTATAGTTCAGCCATATAGATTTTGTCCCTAGTCAGTTTCTGACTATTTGGGGTTGCTCGCCAGTGAATAATACTTTCATCTAGCCGGTGGGGCAACTCGACTTATGACAACGACACACACATCGTGATTGTAACTGACTCAGAAAGCATGCTGAGTAGGGTGAGGACAGACAGGCTTTGTGCAGAGTGGCTTGCTTCGCTTCGGAAGTCACGGGTGACAAGCATCATCTGGATCTTTTCTCCGAGGCTTGCTGGTGTGCTGGAGAATGAACAGGCAGACAGATTACTTGGCTCAGTAAAACTTGGTGGTGTATTGATGCATGACAAAGCAGACGTGGTTTCGGCCTTGTGGGAGCAAATGGATCACCATGGTCTGGCAAGAATGCGACAGCAAGGGGTGACGAGGGGATCTGGCCGATGATCGACGCTCAGAGGAAAGGCGAGACGGACATATAATCAGAGTGCTACTGGTACTATTAATGTTGGAACTCTTCGCTGGCTGCTGAGGATGGGGATGGGGCGCTTATGGGAATGCCCCGAATGCTGTGATGTCGGATCCTAGATCAATCAATCAATCAATCAATTAATCACTGACTTGTTTTTGGTGTAAGTTGCATATCCCTTTTACAGGATGTTGCAGTCAACATCAGCAGTTTTCAGCTGCTGTTGATGTTCTTTGGCAAGATTGTGCTCATTAGTTTGCCATTGCTTTCTGAGCGACCAGTACACATACCCCCGTAAGTAACCAAAGCAACGCGATCCGCTACCGAATCTCATGCAGCTGTCTTCCCAACATGGATATACGGAGAAAGTCATTAAACAGTTGTTCTTACTGACTATAGACTGGATTAGGAAGACAACAATAGATGCTGCCAGAAATGGAGTTCAATGGAATCTGATAAGGAAGCCTGACAATATAAACTTTGCTGAATACATTATCCTCATGTTTCACACACACACACACACACACACACACACACACACACACACACACACACACACACACACAAGCAGATGCAATATAAACACACTTACTGGGGGGTCACAACAATTAGGTCTACAAATACACATGGAATAGGCAAAGATAATGAGAATGAACCAAGAAATGATAATCTGATCTCCCTTGGTGAAACCTCACTTCATGAGATGGAACCATACACCTATTTAGCTTCTCTCTTGTATGTGTTCACTTTCATACTTCAGACGTTTGAATGAGTAAATGAGTAAATTTGAATAACGAAGACACAAACAATAGATTGCACGATTTATTGCCTGGCATATTTCGCTGCATCTCGTCAGGTACATACTGCAGAACTCACATAACTTACGTGAATTAATTAGATAAATCCTTCAAACTGAAATATACACATGTGCGCACAGTAATGTCGATTGTCAACCACGGTAATTTTAAACTGACTAACATGTCTTTCTGCTTACACAAGGACGGCTTACGAAGGTTGATTAGTATAGCTTCAGCAAACTTTAACAATCGACTACTTTGTGTGTTGAACAACACACGGAAGGCACTGTCTCTTTCAACCACGTGATCCACTCTCGAGCACATGTCTCCCGACCGATGAAGCCAGACTTTTCCGGTGTGTCGGCCTGCCTAGGCTACCATCTTCTGTGTGTAGTATCTTGTCCAACCAATTCGGAATATGTTCCGAAACCCTGCAATGTAACTGTCGCTCAGTTCTGCCTATGTAGATGGCCTCGCATCTGCATGTAAATTGGTAAATACAATTTGATTTGGCGTACAAAGCTACAGGTTCTTTTACTGCTGGGACTGGGATCGGTGTGTTTCTGTACCTGATGACTAGAGCTGCAGCACAGAATGTTCGCTCGACTGCTGTGGTGAGCCGGTCCCGCAGACGTTGCATTACGTCATCTTCCTCGGAAGGTTAGCTGGATGAATACTTTGAGTTTAGGGACTGTAGTTACTTCTGATTTCGGTTTGGGCTGTTGACAGTGGCGCTTTATAAATCCTGTGGAGTACCCATTCAGGTTTAAGGCATTCTTCAGAGTTTTAAATTCCTCTGTCAGTGTGTCCTGGGTGCATATCTTCCTAGCACTGTCAAACAGGGTCCGTACTAAGCCCCGTTTGTACTGGACAGGTGCGAAGCTCTGAAAATTTAAGTATTGGCCAGTCCATGTTTCTTTGCGGTACACCGATCTTTGAATTTTGCCATCTGCTCTACGTCTCATTAGGATATCTAGAAACGGCAACGCTTCGTTGTGTTCATGTTCCATAGATAAAGAGATGTTTATATGTGTCTCGTTCATTGTGGCCTGGAACGACGTTGCTTGTAGCTCGTCTGTGGTAAAATGAGTAAATGACACAACACATTCATAAAGTTTCTCTCTCATATGCAGTTGAGTCAAGAACTGACATCACAATATTCAGAACATTCCTGTATGTGCTCCATCCTCATCTTCTATAGCCAGTGAAGAGTCCCAATTCTAATGGTACCAGTTGCCATCTGATTATGTGTCCACTGACCTTTCTTCAGAGTCCTGCCTGCTGCACCATTCTCTCCAGGCTATGATATAGTTGATCTGTTCTACACTATACACAAGATCCTCTGGTCACTGCCTGCTGCACCATTCTCTCCAGGCTGTGATAGTTGATCTGTTCTACACTATACACAAGATCCTCTGGTCACTGCCTGCTGCACCATTCTCTCCAGGCTATCATAGTTGATCTGTTCTACACTATACACAAGATCTTCTGGTCACTCCTTACTGCACCATCCTCCAGC
>JACEFZ010012830.1:0-16597 GCA_014155875.1 Cepaea nemoralis
AAAACGAAAGTGGTAACGGGGGTGGCAATAGGGAAAAAAAAAAAAATTTTAGGGGAAGTTGATTTCGGGGCCCCAAAAGGGGGAAGTGTTGGGGGGGGCGGAAAACCAATTACTGACCTAGGGATAGCAAACAGATGGTGTAATTGTAGAGGTACCATAAGCCATGGGTACATGAAAGGTAGACACAGCATCGACAGGAATCAGAGGTGGGTTGATGCAAGAAAAGAACCACCTGATATATGGTCAGTACACAAATAGCTTGTGTCTTCTTAAAGATATTAATAGACCTGTGGGTACATAAGTATAATGCTTTTTTATGATGTATTATTATTATGTGATGTATTAGTTCATGCATTGATACAAAAGATAGAAAGTTGTTTGTATTTATGTGTGGGGAATATGGGAGTTTACTATGAGTATTTGATATATTATTAAGTGTGGTAGCTAGAGTAAGTTGGATTTATACTAACGACTACCCAGGCAATGTGTCTGGGTCACATATTTGATAAGTATGAGTCTCCCAACATTTGAAAACGATGTTTTCTTTTGAGGGTGGGGTAGTGTCACATGCCTGTGGTCATTGACATTAAGGTGAGCGGCCGTACAAGATAAACAGTTCACGAGATAAAATGGGGCGGATGGTGGGTCCCCCAGAGGGCGTAAATGAGAGGACAGTAATTGAAGGGGCGAGCTGAGAAGAGGTCAGCTGGTGAGGCAGACAGTTGGAGCAGTGAGGTTGTGTGGTGTGTGTGAGGCAATGTGGGGCATAGAATTGTTTAAAAAGACAGGGACAAAGATTGACGGGGAGTTGAGGTTTGGACTCCGAGTTGAGAGGAGTTGAGTGTAGACCAGACCCGGAGAAGGTCGTGGTCTGATAAAGTGAAGAATTGTGACGGAGTTGGAAGATAACTCCGCACTGTGGGTTCCAGGGATAGTGAGTGGAATTCGAGACCCATAGGGGGTTACTTTGAGTCGGGCCTAGAGAGAGGCTAGTATACCTGTCGTGTGGGACGATATTTTAGTAGCCTTGAGAGGCAGTATTATTCGACGTGTTCCATTGGGATGGAGATATATTCTTAGAGAATTATTGTTCCTGGATTTATATGTTACATGTGTCTGTGTTAATTCAGAATTAAAGGAATATTATGTGCGCAAATTAACGCTTGTTCACTGACTGGTGTTTGGTGGTGATGCATCTTGATTAATCTGTTGTTCAACATCACATTGTTACAAGGACATACCCTAGACATAACCATAGCCACTCTATCTGTCACTTAGTCAACATTCACTTTGTGACAAGGATTAATAAGTTATAGTGATGATTGGTCCAAGGGAAATAATTGGCAGGCCAGATCACAAGTAAACTGATAAGTAGATGATGGCTACTATATTGAGTTGATATTGGATTAGTCGCCACATTACAAATAGATAAAAGGAGTCAATATGTTGTGTTAGGAGTTAAGATAGAAAATGATAGAAAGTGGTGAGGGGAGAGAATAAATAGTTCGGTCAGTGTTATAAGTTAAGAAATTAGTCTGTAGTTAACAGTTATACAGATAAACAGTGAAGTGTTTGGTTTTCTCGGTCATAGAAATACTGGAATGACTTATATAAATAGATATGCGTTACGTTACTTAGTGTGAGACGCCAATGTTGGTGGGTCACTATACGTAGTAATTTTAAGAGAGTTTTAATTGTTTTGAAAACTGTGTTTTATTGAGTCTAAGTTTTATGACTTATGAGTCATATATAATATGTTTTTTTATGCTTGAGTTTGGTACTGGAAAATGATGGCTATTATTTGGTTGTTTTATTTAGCCTAAGTTTCAGTGCCTCATATATAATAAGTTTTTTTTCTTGAGTTGGTCCTGTAAAATGATTGTTGTTGTTTGATTAATTGATTTAGAATAGGATTATTGTGTTCCTAGTATTTGGAGTAAAAACTATTGGTCCGTAAAAGTGTCCAATAGTGATAGGTAGTAATAGAATGTTTTATTCTGATTTGATAAAATGCATGTAATGTCATTTTAAAATGTTTTTTTTTCTTTAGATTAATTTGGGGTATGACGTATTGTGTTGATTTTATTTCGATTACATGAATGGTTTGGTATATTAAGTTACATGGTTATAAAGTTAGTTAAGTAAGTTTAATATATGAGGTTTTGCTTAAGGTTTTTCGTTCAGAAAAGAGTTAATAAAAACTACTTTGTCCACTGATATAAGGTAGGGGGAAGACTGTAAATGACAGTATATAAGTATGGGATGTACGGGGGCAAGATATAGGTGCTGTGAAAAACCAGCGTTAATTATATTAAAAGTATTCATAAAATATGAACATGGGCTCATGGTTAAAGGTGAGTTAACGAAATATGAATAAAATTGTGGTTGGCAATGTAAATGTGGAATATATAAGGCTTATGAAAACTTATGCCAAGATGTTTTATAGTGAACAAAGATCTATTTCATAAGTGTGTATTTTAAAAAATTTATTTTACAAAAAATTTTTTTTATTAGCAAGGGAGGTAAAGGTGACTGTCTTAAATATTCATTGCTGTATGTACATGTGGTCATGTTGAGTATTCATTCTTTATACTTCTCACTCGGTGCGCACCGCTTCTTTACTTTTTCTAACTACATTGTTTTTGTACGTCCTGTGTTTTGGAAGAGTGAGAAATTTTATACGATAATGATTTTACGAGCTGTTCTTATGATATGTATATTTGATACAGGAACTGGAGGAGCCAAGAAAGAACCAGAAATATATATAGTGGATAGCTATATAGTTTGGGGAAATAGATTGGCTTGCTTAATATCAAGTGGTTTAGGGAGGTTAAGGAACTATAAGAACTAAAGAAAGGGGAGAAGGAGTGTTTAGGTTAAAAGAGTTACCATACGTGGTACGATGTATTATACAAAGTAGAATCGAAGAAGAAGTATATAGTGGGTTACTAGCTGACAATATAACCGGGAGAAGGGTTAAAAGATATATTATTTACTCAAATTTAGTCAGTATAGGGAAGGATTAGAGGAACTGTGAGAGATAAGGAATAAGAGGGAATAGAGTAAGGGGATTAGGAGTTAAAGATTTTTCCTTATAAAGAAATTCTTTAATAAATATAGGGAGGTGTAACAGTAGTGGAGTACTGGGGTATTATTAGGATCTAGTGGAAACAGCTACAGCACGATTGAGCATTGGGACTGAAAGCGAGGGAAGATGCTCAATCGTGACGTAGTGGGTTGTCTAGGGGCAGTTTACATCACGCCTTTGAACTGGGAAGAAGCCATCTTGTCATCATGAAGAAATAAACAGTCTTTGAATAAAAACCCAGTCTTTGTTGGTTCTGTACTCTGTTACAACAGTCCAGCGACCTGGATAATTTAGCGACCAGGACACCCCAACCACAAGGATACTCTAGCGACCAGGACACTCCAATGACCAGGATAATCTAGCGACCAGGACACTCCAACGACTAGGAAAATCTAGCGACCTGACACTCCAGCGACCAGGACAGTCCAGCGACTAGGATACTCTAGCGACCAGGAAGCTCCAACGACCAAGATAATCTAGCGACCAGGATTTTCCCAAAGACAAGGACACTCCAGCTACCAGGATACTTTAGCAACCAGGATACACCAGCGACCTGGACACACCAGCGACCAGGACACTCCAGCGACCAGGACACTCCAGTGACCAGGACATTCCAGCCACCAGGACACTCCAACGACATTCCAGCGACCAGGACACTCCAGCGACCAGGACACTCCAGCGACCAGGACACTCCGGGGACCAGGACACTCCGGGGACCAGGACACTCCGGGGACCAGGACACTCCAACGACAGGACACTCCATCTACCAGGACACTCCAGCGACCAGGACACTCCGGGGACCAGGACACTCGTCGATAGGTTCTGTCATCATGGGTTACAATCTGCAGCCGCGCACCTCTCTGTGAGGTCAGGGGACACCACCATCATGTGCCGTGTGATCGGGTAATAATGGAAGTAATCCCAAGATGCCACTACGATATATTTTGACGACACATGGATTTATACATTTACACAAGAAAAGAATCAATAGATCAGGAGTTGATAAAGTAACTTTCAACAATAAGAAAGATCGAGTGAATAAATGAAATAAGCTCGTTATTAAAGGATGTGGTGGGGAATGGGGGGCGTAATGGGAAGCGGGAAGAAAGAAGATAACACTATATGTGTGTACACAACATCAACAGATAGAATGTAAGACAACATTAAATATGTACACAATATCAATAGAGAGAATGGAAGACAATATGCATGTACACACCATCAAGGGATAGAGTGGAAGACAATATTTGTACACACAATCAAGGGATAGAGTGGAAGACAATATTTGTACACACCATTAAGGGATAGAGTGGAAGACAACATGTGTACACACCATCAAGGGATAGAGTGGAAGACAATATGTACACACCATCAAGGGCTAGAGTGGAAGACAATATTTGTACACACCATCAAGGGATAGAGTGGAAGACAATATGCATGTACACACCATCAAGAGATAGAGCGGAAGACAATATTTGTACACACCATCAAGGGATAGAGTGGAAGACAATATATGTACACACCATCAAGGGATAGAGTGGAAGACAATATTTGTACACACCATCAAGGGATAGAGTGGAAGACAACATGTGCGTACACACCATCAAAGGATAGAATTGGAGACAATATGTGTGTTCACACCATCGAGAAGAACATTACGTGGGTACAAAACATCAAGAGATAGAATGGTTAGAGGGTGTGGCAATCAACTACAGATGTTGTTTTTTTTTAGCTGTTTGTGATTTCTTGGCAAGTTTACGTTCAGTAGTTTGTCAAAGCTTTCTGAAAGACAGGCACACATACTTTTGTATAGAAACCAATGCAATGCGCTTTGCTTCCATATCGCCCGCAGCTGTTTCGAACACGGTATGGGTAGTTACGAATTGCATTCGTAAACCCTTCACCATAGTGCAAAAATACCACAAAAGGAGATATAAATGCCACAGAAGGAGATAGAAATGACACAGAAGGAGATAGAAATGCCACAGAAGGAGATAGAAATGCCACAGTGCCACAAAAGGAGATAGAAATGCCACAGAAGGAGATAGAAATGCCACAGTGCCACAGAAGGAGATAGAAATGCCACAGTGCCACAGAAGGAGATAGAAATGCCACAGTGCCACAGAAGGAGATAGAAATGCCACAGTGCCACAGAAGGAGATAGAAATGCCACAGAAGGAGGTAGAAATGCCACAGTGCCACAGAAGGAGATAGAAATGCCACAGAAGGTGGTAGAAATGCCACAGTGCCACAGAAGGAGATAGAAATGCCACAGAAGGAGGTAGAAATGCCACAGTGCCACAGAAGGAGATAGAAATGCCACAGAAGGGGGTAGAAATGCCACAGTGCCACAGAAGGAGATAGAAATGCCACAGAAGGAGGTAAAAATGCCACAGTGCCACAGAAGAAGATAGAAATGCCACAGTGCCACAGAAGGAGATAGAAATGCCACAGAAGGAGATAGAAATGCCACAGTGCCACAGAAGGAGATAGAAATGCCACAGTGCCACAGAAGGAGATAGAAATGCCACAGTGCCACAGAAGGAGATAGAAATGACACAGAAGGAGGTAGAAATGCCACAGTGCCACAGAAGGAGATAGAAATGCCACAGAAGGAGGTAGAAATGCCACAGTGCCACAGAAGGAGATAGAAATGCCGCAGAAGGAGGTAGAAATGCCACAGTGCCACAGAAAGAGATAGAAATGCCACAGTGCCACAGAAGGAGATAGAAATGCCACAGAAGGAGATAGAAATGCCACAGTGCCACAGAAGGAGATAGAAATGCCACAGTGCCACAGAAGGAGATAGAAATGCCAGAGAAGGAGATAGAAATGCCACAGTGCCACAGAAGGGGGTAGGAATGCCACAGTGCCACAGAAGGAGATAGAAATGCCACAGAAGGAGGTAGAAATGCCACAGAAGGATACAGAATCATCTAGGAGTTTACCTGGCGTTGCGCGCGCTGGCTGGACCTAGAACTGTCACCTGATGCTGACCAAATGTGTCAGAGGAGAGACGTGACAGTAGCAGACGTCCGTAGTACCAAAGGTGCCAGAAATCCGAGTCGGTAATGTCTTCACGTCTGCGTATTAACACAGCGAGGAAACACTGGGAGGGCGGGTGTTAGTTGGAGAGATGGCATGACTTTGGAAAACAATCAGTGGGAATCAGATACACACTCACACACAACGAGACAGGCAGTGAGAAAGAGTGAAATAGCAAAATGACATTCTAAAAGTCATAATTATTTACACAACTAGGCACTGAAAGTGGCAAACCGACAAATGTGCACAGAAAGATACAAGAGATAATACAGAGAAAAGAGAGAGAGGGAACGAACGAACGAACGAACGAACAGACTTTATTTTCAAAGGGTAACAAATTGGGCACGCAGGCCCGTCTTACATTCGGCCCTTCCAATCACTCATCTTTCTTTCATGAACAGTGCATAGGAAAAAAAACATTGTCACATGAATTTTGTAAACATAAACAATGCATATGACTATGTTATAAGACACATCCACCACCCACCCACACATCCCCCATTCACTCCAACTCCCCCACCCAACCACACACACATACAATACATTCCCCCACCCATCCACCACATCCCTATACATCTCCCCACCCACACACACCTCTCATCCACCACACATCCCATCCACCCACACCCCAAGCACACATACATTCAATACAACATCCCCACCTACACACATCTCCCCACCCACTCACATATCCTTTATCCGTCCCATTTCCCACCAACAATCACTCACCCAATATCCTCCTCCACCCACACACCTCCAACCACCCAACCAAACACACATTCCTCAGCCACACACACATCTCCCCGTCAACTCACATATTCCGCACCTACCCACACACAAATTCCGCACTCACCCACATAATCTCCCATCTCCCCCAGCCCACTCACTTATCCCGAGCCCACACCTACAAACATCCCCCACCATCTCCTAACCTGCACACACTCACCCACCCACATATCCTCTACCCACCCACACATCCTCTACCCACCTATCCCCCAACCAAACATCCCTTAACCACACACCCTTACTCATATACAATCACCCACCCACACATCCTCTACCCAACCACACATCCTCCACCCAAACCACACATCCTCCATCCACCCATTCCCCAGCCACACATCCCTTAACCACACACCCTTACCCATATACACACACATCCCCACCCACGCACAATCTCCCCACCCATACAAACATCCCTCACACACATCCCCACCCACCAACACATTCCCCATTCACAAACACACACCTCCCATCCACGCACACACAACCCATACATTCATCCCCTCACACATCCCTAGACACACGTACTTATCCCTCAACCACTAACACCCACACGTCCCTTACCCACTCATCAACACATACATCTCCTATCTACCCACCCACACTCACACATCCCAACCACCCATCTAAGCAAACATCCCCCACCCTCACACACATCATTCACCCACCCACAAACCCAACCACACCTTCACTTACCCACACAAACATCATTTATCCACACCCAGCTCCCCTCCCACACAATACCACACCCACACACATCCCAAAGACACATCCCTCACCCACACACACATCTATCCACACATCTCCTACCCATCCACACATCCCCCAACTACAGTCACCCTCACTACCAACACATACATCCTCCATCCAGCCACACACACCCCCACCCAGCCAGACATATCCCCCACCCACACACACATCTCCAAATCCATCACCCACACTCACCACGCACCCCTCCCCCAACCCACACACATCCCCCACACACATTCACCCACACATCTCTCATCCACACACACTCCCCACCCATCCACCCAAACATCCCACACCCACATACACATCCTCAAACCCACAACCACCCCCACCTGCACACATCTCCCACCCACCACATATCCCCACACCACATCCCCCCACCCACACATATACCCCCATCCATCCCATAACCCACCATCAATCATCCACCAACATATCCTCCTCCACCCACTCACCCACAACCACCTAGACAAACACACATCCCCACTCACAAACACATCTCCCCATACACCCATACATCTCGCACGCACCTACACACAAATCCCCCACCCACCCACACAAACCCACCCCGCCCACCCACACACATCACGAATCCACCCACACACACATCCCCCGATCCCCCAACCTACTATTATGATCAAACTCCCACATTTTACACACACATACAGTGACGATTGTCGTGAGCATTGTCGCAAAATTGTAAAAAAATGGAGAAAAATTGTACATATACATTTTGTAACTTAAAAATTAGTGATGCAATTCAACTCTCTCCCCCCCCCCCCCCCCCCTCTCTCTCTCTCTCTCTCTCTCTCTCTCTCTCTCTCTCTTCTCTCTCTCTCTCTCTTTCTCTCTCACTCACTAGCGCTCTCACTCACATTACAGTAATGTTATATTATACATGATAAAATCAAGTGTCATACATACAAAATGATAATGTGAAAGATGAAAATACACAAAGAATATGGAATGGCATGTTACAGGACATGCGAGCACTGAATTCTCTCTCTCTCTCTCTCTCTCTCTCTCTCTCTCTCTCTCTCTCTCTCTCTCTCTCTCTCTCTCGCTCTCGCTCTCGCTCTCTCTCTCTTACATAGGCACACACACATCCCCCCCCCCCAAACACACATATCCCTCACATACACACCCATACATACATCCTCACATATAGACAAATACATGATGCCTCACATGATTACTGAAACTAATAAGAGCAAACTCCTACACTTTACACACAATTTAGACACTGACGATTGTCGTGAGAATTCTCGCAGTTGCAAGAAGTGGAGAAAAAATTGTACATATACATTATGTAGCGTAAAAATTAGTGATGCAATTCAAATCTCTCTTTTTTCTCTCTCTCTCTCCCTCTCTCTCTCTTGCTCTCTCTCTCTCTCTCTCTCTCTCTCTCTCTCTCTCTCTCTCTCTCTCTCTCTCTCTCTCTCTCTCTCTCTCACTTACATCACAGTAATGTTATATTATACATGATAAAATCAAGTGGTATACAAAATGATAAGATGAGAATTAAAAGAAAAAAATATGGAATGGCATGTTACAGGACAATCAGGTAGGTGGCATTAAACGATACCTCGTAATATGAAAGATGAGAATACATGAAAAATATGGAATAGCATGTTACATGACATGCGTGGGCTCAACTCTCTCTCTCTCTCTCTCTCTCTCTCTCTCTCTCTCTCTCTCTCTCTCTCTCTCTCTCTCTTTACATACTCACACTCTCACACTCATTCACTCTCTCTCTCTCACTTACACTCACTAACTCTCTCACTTTCTTTACAGTAATTTACATGAATTAATTTTATGCATGTTCAAATCAAGTGCATCAAAATGATAATATGAAAAAAAAATGGGAATACACAAAACATATGGATCAGCATGTTAGATGACATGCATGCCCTCAACTCTCTCTCTCTCTCTCTCTCTCTCTCTCTCTCTCTCTCTCTCTCTCTCTCTCTCTCTCTCTCTCTCTCTCTTGTCTCTCACTCACATGTACATACACACACACACATCATACCAACGCAATACACACACCTGCACACATCCATATACTTACTCACGTACTCACATAACACCCGAATATACACTCCCTCGCATACACTGCATGCATGCACACTTACACATACACATACAAAGATATACAATACATACACGAGCACACACACACACACACACTCGTCCATACACACACACACACACACACGCATATAAACGCATATAAACACATGAACGCACACCTTAACACACGTACAGACATACACACAGAGTCACACACAGATGCACACATGTACACACATATACACCCATACACACATCCAGCCATCACATACATACATCACACTTTCTCATGCACTCTCTCATTCAACCACGCTCTCTCTTTTACACACTCACTCGCTCTCACACTCACTCATTCGTGCACATACACGCATACCTACAAATTCTCTCTCACTCACTCACGCTCCCTTACTCACTCATTTACTCGATGACTCTCTAACTCACACTCACTCACTGACTTTCACACTCTATCACACAGACAGGCAGACACACAACACACCCACTCTCTCAGATTCACTCATTCTCTAACTAAATCTCTCACACATATGTCCACACACTCACTCACTTTTACACTCACCAGGCACATGCGCATGCATACTCTCTCACTCTCACTCATACTAATTCTTCCACCCACACTCTTTCTCACTCACTCTCTCACCCACTGTCTCGTTCACACACATACAGTGAAGAATGATAGTGGAAAAATGATACTAGTAGGTGACTTATGGAGGCATATAGTCGGTATGAAGTAAGTATTGAAAGAGTTTTCGGTTGAATGTGTAGGGACTCATTGGTGTTTTCAGTTCTGGTTGAAGGCTATTCCACAAGTGAGCACCAGAATATGCGAAACAAGTTTTGTATAAGTCCAATCTAGGCTTAGGAAGCTGTAATAAATTTAAGCGCTTACTGTTCATTGCATTAGATTGAATTAGCGGTAGAAGATACTCTGGCGTATTTTCAGATATAATTTTATTCACTAATTTGGCTTTGTTAAAAAGGAAGCGCTTTTGAAGTGGTAGAAGTCTTAGATGGCTGTATAATTTATTACTTTCAACGTGCTTTATGCTAGAAACTAGACGTATAGCGCGGTTTTGAAGCGAACACAATCGTTTCATATTAGATTTAGGGCAGCCATCCCAGACTGTGGAACAATAATCGAGAGGTGATTGGATATAGGATGCATAGAATATTTTACGTGTGCTTTCATCCAAAAAGTGTTGAATTTTAGCAAGTTGGTAAACTTTTTGTGCTATTCTCTTGGTAAGGGCGTGAACATGAGGGCTCCAGTTTAAATGTCTGTCAATTAAAAGACCTAATGTTTTATGTTCATTTACATTAATTATAGGTAACGTGTCCACGTGGAGCTCGAGCGGTGTCCCAGTTATGGCTAGCGTCTGTAGTTTTTGTCTGGTCGTTATTAGCATGGATTTAGTTTTGTCGATGTTAATTAACATGCGATTTTCATTGCTCCATCTACTAAGGTTGTCAAGATCGTTTTGTAAAGAGCTCTCTAAGTCACAAAGGCTCTCTTGACTTGTGTAAATAGTGCAGTCATCCGCAAATAGATCACACGAAGTATTGAGGTATAAAAGAGAGAGAGAGAGAGAGAGAGGGGGGGGGGGAGAGAGAGAGAGAGGTGAGAATGTGTATGTGTCAGTGTGTGTGTCTGTCTGTCTGTCTGTCTGTGTCTGTGTTTGTGTGTGTGTGTGTGTGTGTGTAAACAACACATTATATAATTTGTGTCAATGGGAGAAAGGTTATGACATATTTGCTAACATTTGCCAGTACAGTGGCCGTTAAGCATACTCTTGACGATGCCCAACTCACAGTTAATTAGATATTTAGTTAGCTAGCTAGTCAGTCAGTCAGTCAGTCAGTCAGTCAGTCAGTTAGTCTGTCAGTCAGTCAGTCAGTTAGTTAGTTAGTTAGTTATTAGATAGTTAGTTGGTTAGTTAGTTAGTTAGTTAGTTAGTTAGTTAGTTAGTTACCGCAGAAGTCGGATGTGTCGGCCTAACGGCGCAAGAACGCAGCTCTGCTGTAAACAGGCACAACGCAGTCACGTCCGAAAAAAAAAATCCTGATGAACGAAGAAGAAGAAGTTAGTTAGCTAGTTAGTTAGTTAGTTAGTTAGTTAGTTAGTTAGTTAGTTGTGACCACTGTTATTCTTACTGACCATAGAATTGATTGTGAAAACAACAACAAACACTGCCAGATATTGAATTCAATGACCTCTATGACCCAGCAGCTTGATGATCTGGACTTTAGTGATGACATTGTGCACACACGAAATCAGATGCAAGATAAACGAAAAGTACTGGATTGGGGGTCACAACAATTAGGTTTCAAAATTCATAAGGGAAAATACAAAGATCAAGAGAATATATTAAGAAAATACTCCGATCTGTCTTAGTAAAATCCTCCTTCAAGAAACGGAACAATACGAAGTAACGTACTGAAAGATTGATGAACAGATAATGATTTATTTAAAACAATGATACAAAAGGCCTTTATAACATTATGAAATTCGTGGAAGTCAAGAGAAATTAAAGTTAGCACCTAGCATAGAATATTAAATTCTAAAGTTAAATTAGTACTACTGTATGGTAAAGGAGCACGAAGAACGAATAAAGCGATTACAAATAAACTACAAGCATTCATTAACTGATGCCTGCACAAAAAAATAGAAGGACTAAAATTATTTGACAGGATCACCAACGTAGTGCTCATGGGGAGAATAAGACAAACACTGGTGAATCATGGGGTGAAGGAAGGGGGCTGGCGCTGGCAAACACATACTCGTGCACTGGGAACACCAGAAAATATTGGTGAATCATGGGGTGAAGCAAGGGGGCTGGCGCTGGCAAACACATACTCGTGCACTGGGAACACCAGACAGTATTGGTGAATCATGGGGTAGAGCAAGGGGGCTGGCGCTAGCAAACACATACTCGTGCATTGGGAACACCAGACAATATTGGTGAATCATGGGGTAGAGCAAGGGGGCTGGCGCTAGCAAACACATACTCGAGCACTGGGAACACCAGACAGTATTGGTGAATTATGGGGTAGAGCAAGGAGGCTGGCGCTAGCAAACACATACTCGTGCACTGGGAACACAAGAAAATATTGGTGAATCATGGGGTGAAGCAAGGAGGCTGGCGCTAGCAAACACATACTCGTGCACTGGGAACACAAGAAAATATTGGTGAATCATGGGGTAGAGCAAGGAGGCTGGCGCTAGCAAACACATACTCGTGCACTGGGAACACAAGAAAATATTGGTGAATCATGGGGTGAAGCAAAGGGGCTGGCGCTAGCAAACACATACTCGTGCACTGGGAACACCAGACAGTATTGGTGAATCATGGGGTAGAGCAAGGGGGCTGGCGCTAGCAAACACATACTCGAGCACTGGGAACACCAGACAGTATTGGTGAATCATGGGGTAGAGCAAGGGGGCTGGCGCTAGCAAACACATACTCGAGCACTGGGAACACCAGACAGTATTGGTGAATCATGGGGTAGAGCAGGGGGGCTGGCGCTAGCAAACACATACTCGAGCACTGGGAATACCAGACAGTATTGGTGAATCATGGGGTAGAGCAAGGAGGCTGGCGCTAGCGAACACATACTCGAGCACTGGGAACACCAGACAGTATTGGTGAATCATGGGGTAGAGCAAGGGGGCTGGCGCTAGCAAACACATACTCGAGCACTGGGAACACCAGAAAATAGGAAAACCTTTGTGTGGAATCCATTTGGCAAAATGGTGGACCCAAAAACACACGCAGCAGTGAAATAATATGTGCAGGAAATGGAGGGAGCTGCATGAGAAAGCTAAGTATAGAATGGGTTGGAGTCAGTTGCTTGAGGAGCAATGCTCCAATTAGATATAACGGGCACAAGAAAACAGAAGAAGGCTGCTAGTGTTAGGAAAGTTCTGAAGTGATGTTACATTTCCTCTATACCTTCCTTTTTCCTCCTCGCTCTTCTCCTCTTCTTCTTCTCCTGTTTCCTCTTGTTTGCTGTATTTCCAATAAGTGTCTGTATAAAAATACCTGGTGTTTGTTTTATATGTTGATGTAAGTGACAGTTGGTTCAGACTGAAATTACCAAATAGCTTTGTGTAGATGTGTTTCTGTGGGCCAATTTCCCAGGCACAGTTGACGAACCATATGACAGTTTGGCCGGATATGTTCCGCTGTCTGTTCTGCCTGTCCTCGTGTGCGCCGGCATGATGGGACCAATTTGACTCTGTGTCATTGTCCCGTCTGCTGCATCCTGTACTGGACTTGATCAAGACAGTGGTAGTTGTCTCTCAGTTGTGTGAGTTTTCTAATAGACGGAATTCGGGTCTTCTCTTCCTGACAGGCGATGTTCATTCTCTATATATCATCATCTAAATAGCATAAACTATCTTAAAGCATTGACATGGGGCTATTGTGAGATTCCATAACATTATGTTATTCCTCTTGTTATGTTTGTTTTGTGTATTGTTACGATTATTGTGATTAATGCTGTTGTTAGTGTGTTTACATTCCTTGTTCCGTCGGTTACCTGTACTCACATTTGATGCAACAATATGCTGTTTGTGAGTCGATGTGTGTAGTTAGCTCAGCTGTCACATTTCTCTTGTAACACCATAGAGTATTACATCAGAATGGGTCGATGGATTCCGAGTTTTGTGGATAACCAATACACCGACTGCACCCGTATGTTAGGAGCGCATCCTACATCACCATATAATGGCTTGTAGTTGACACAATTTTTCTCCCATAATAGTTTTTAGAAGTTGCTCTCTACCCTAAAATAGATGTCAGGTCACTGTTGCTGTCGTGTGTACATGTCTCTACCATAAAACAGAAGTCCTTTCTGTGTTGCTGTCGTGTGTACATGTCTCTCTACCATACGCCAGATGTCCTTTATGTGTTGCTGTCGTGTGTACATGTCTCTCTACCATACGCCAGATGTCCTTTATGTGTTGCTGTCATGTGTACATGTCTCTCTACCATACGCCAGATGTCATGTATGTGCTGCTATCATGTGTACATGTCTCTCTACTATACGCCAGATGTCCTATATGTGTTGCTGTCGTGTGTACATGTCTCTCTACCATACGCCAGATGTCCTGTATGTGTTGCTGTCGTGTGTACATGTCTCTCTACCATACGCCAGATGTCCTGTATGTGTTGCTGTCGTGTGTACATGTCTCTCTACCATACGCCAGATGTCCTGTATGTGTTGCTGTCGTGTGTACATGTCTCTCTACCATACGCCAGATGTCCTTTATGTGTTGCTGTCGTGTGTATATGTCTCTCTACCATACGCCAGATGGCATGCCTGTGTTGTTGTCGTGTCTACATGTCTCTCTACCATACGCCAGATGTCCTGTATGTGTTGCTGTCGTGTGTACATGTCTCTCTACCATACGCCAGATGTCCTGTATGTGTTGCTGTCGTGTGTACATGTCTCTCTACCATACGCCAGATGTCCTGTATGTGTTGATGTCGTGTGTACATGTCTCTCTACCATACGCCAGATGTCCTGTATGTGTTGCTGTCGTGTGTACATGTCTCTCTACCATACGCCAGATGTCCTGTATGTGTTGCCGTCGTGTGTACACGTCTCTCTACCATACGCCAAATGTCCTGTCTGTGTTGCTGTCGTGTGTACACGTCTCTCTCGTCATCATCATGTGCCATGCCGGTAAGCGTGGGCGATCAAGTTTTGTCATCTCACTCGATCACCAGAATCGTGGATCAGCTCAGTGTTCTTGTCTCCACCATACAACGTGGCCAAGACACCCAGGTATTTACTTCTCTGCCCTTCTCTTGTTCTCTTCCCCCTGATCTTGCCAGTTATCACCAAATTCTCCAATTTATTTCTTCTCTTAACGTGACCAAAACATTGTGACTCTCTACGTCTAATTTCTCTCTAGTTTACGGTTTCCATTTCTTTCTTATAGGACTTGGTCATTGGTTTGTCTTTCTGTCCATGGCATTCTTTGCATTCTCCTCAGAAACCAAATATCCACAGCCATAAGTTGTTTTTCAGCTTGTCTGTTCATTGTCCACGCTTCTCAACCATACAAAAGCACAGGTTCTATATAGCACCTCAACACTTTTTTTCTCGTTGCAAATGGCATAGTTTTATTGGTCAGTATGTTTTTCATCTTGCAAAAGGCTGCCTTCGACATGTCGATTCTTGTTCTAATCTCTTCAAGGCGTCTCCCATCAGATGTTATGACTGTTACGAGATAATTGTACTGGGTCACCTTTAAAGAATATTCCCATTTACTTGTATATTACATTGTGGTATTTCATTCTTCTTAGTGACGATCATAATCTGTGTCTTCTTACAATTTAATTATAACCCAATTTGTTGTCTGTGTCATTCAATCGCATCCTACTTATTTTCTGCAATCAATACTATATCATCCGCATATCTAATGATCTTGATGGTATGTACTCCAATGATTATTCCTTTCTTATCGTCAACATTTCTGAAAATACTTTCACTGTACAGGGTAAAAAGATCTGGAGACATTTCACATCCCTGTCTCACACCTCTCTTGATAGACTGATATTGATCTACTTCATTATCAATCTTTATGGCAGCTTGTTGTTTCCAATATATGTTTTTTAATGGGTCGAAGGTCTTTCCCATCACTTTGCAGATCTGCAAGCGTCTCCATCATGTTGACATGTCTTACTTTATCGAAAGTGTTTGTGTACTCAATAAAGCAAAGATGGCAGTCTTCGTTTACTTCCATAGAACGTTCAGTTAATGTTCTAAGTATATACACAGCATTTTACCTGTTAAAACCTTGCCTTCTACTCCCACTCTTTGCATGATCATTCTTCA